>RQOL01000523.1:0-153970 GCA_013076295.1 Sanderia malayensis | reverse complement strand
TAAAGTGAACTAATTTAGTGCGGATAGCCGCTCTCAAATTCATGCTAATGATCGGATCAAAGATTCCTGATCCTCTCTATATTTTCATTTAGATAGACCATGCCCTTGTAAAGGGCGTGGTCTATAAAAATATTCCTCAGACTTTTCCCCAGACCCCTGAGCTATACTCGATCTTATAGTAGTAGCCGGAGTAGTATACTCAATAACAGTAGTAGCCAGAGTTGTCTCACAAATATATATATATATAGCTGTAGTTGGGGTAGAGGCTGGATGAAAGACAAAAATGGATTGAATCCATAGTGGTTTACGTACTCGCAACTCCCTTTGTGTTTACCGTAAGTCCTCGAATAAGCCCCCCCCCCCTTCGAATAAGCACACATCCAAAATCCTTCAAAAATAAATAAACGCCCAGGAGGCTAATTAGAAGACTTACGGTATATGAAAAGAAAACTTCGACAGCGAAATAAAACCAGGTAGACAACAAGGTTTCAGATAATTAAGATCCAGTTAACCATGGCCCACGTCGAATACGAAAGCGAATAACAAATGTGGCAAAACATGCAAACAAAAATGACGATGAAAAAGAAAAAACAGAAACTGATACTGATTCAAACACCAATTCACAAGAAGACTCTGCCTGAGCATGGCTGTCATCTTCATATGACACAGCGCACGAATCTGATTGTGATTTTAACATTTAAAATGTATGCTACTGTCATTTGTAGGTATTTGCTCGGTTTATTTCGATTTTCAAAAGGGAGTCATAATTTGCCGATGACGTCATCATTTAACATTTGACGGTCTATATCTCAAAGACCATCAGTCCCATGGGGTTACTGTTTTAGAGTTTTCTGCGTATTTTTAGATGGTCTATCTAATGACGCAAACAGATTTGAAATACATCGATTTTCAGTTTTGCTTGACTGTTAATTATTTAATGAGCTGCCCACGTGACCGGAAGTGAAATTTTGATTGGTATCTGGCGGATTTGAATTCTCTGGCGTACTGGCTTTATGGAACAGTTTACAGAACCTTGACAGCATCTGTGGTTAGTTAGTTATGCTTATTTCCCTGTCTATGTAGTTTGTTTCAAGTATTATGATTTGGCATAATTTTTAAAGGCTGTTATATATATTTCTCTCTCTCCGTAGCCTATGGACGCCATGGGTGCACCCACTGCTGCACACTACTTTTCCATCTCTCTCTGTCCCCCGCTATTCTTTTGAGTTTTGCTAATCCTTTCCCCGTCCACTGTTTCAGGTCGTCTTTTCACTGTCTCCGCGGTCTACCTCTGTCCCTGTCGCCTTCAACATTTCCCTCGATCAGTGCTTTCGCCAACCCATTCCTCCTCATTTGATGTCCAAGGTACTTCAACTTCCTCCTCATGATGATCTCCAGTACTCTTTCTTGTCTTCCGTCCAATATCCTTGTCACTTTGTTCCAGATGTATTCGTTTACTTTTTTCTCCATCCACGTGATCTTCGCCATTCTTCTGTAAAACATCCCATTTCGAACGCCACCAGCTTGTCCACATACTTCTGACTTACAGTACAACTCTCGCAGCCGTCAAACAAGATTGCCCATCTAATTGCCTTTGCTACCTTGATTCAATTCTTTAGACTGATGCCTCTAAGACTCCACACTGCATCCAGTTTCGTCATAGCGCTCGATGCAATACCAATCCTCTTCCTGATCTCTTGTTCTGGTGTACCATTTTCAGTGATGGTCGACCCAAGGTATCCACTTGAAACTCTTCACTTGCTCTAATACTTCCCCATCGACATCTATCTCCAAGTTAATGCTGTTAACGCCATTTTCAGAAACCATGGTTTTACTTTTCTCTTAACTGATTCCCCGAATCTCTTAGGCGTGTTGTGAAATCTGTCCGTTAGCTCTTGCAACTCTCCTTGACTCTTGCCGACTGGATCTATGTCATCTGCAAACCGTGAATTCGTTACTCTTACACCTCCACAGCTGATTCCTGAATCATCATCAAGATCTTCAATTGCTATTTGCTTCCAATCATTATTCTCTCAAGGAACAGGTTGAGCAATGTTGGGGATAATATGCAACCCTGTCTGACTCCCACTGACGCTTTGAAACAGTCACTGAACTGCTCGCCTGTCATCACTTTAGTTTTTCATCACACAAGCTGTTGATTATTCTTGTAAGGTTGTCACCGATATTGTGCTTTCTCATTGTATGCCACAAAGCTGAGTGCCATACCCTGTCGAATTCCTTCTTGAAATCTATAAAGTTATGGCAGATGATTCTTTGATGATTCCTGATCTTTCCACAGATAAGCCCCAAGTTAGCAATTTGCTCCGTTGTGCTGCGGTCTTTTCTGAAACCTGCTTGCATTTCACTTTGGGTTGGATTTGCTCGAGTCTGGGTGTTATACGTCTCTGAATTACTTTCAGCAGGACCTTCGAAGCATGGCTGATCAGACTTATGGTCCTGTAGTCACTGCATTTCTTGCTCTTCGCATCTTTGGGTAATGGGATGAAGATGGATTCGGTCCATTGAGTAGGCCAGACACCACTGTTAAGGCCAACTGTTAAGACACCACTGTTAAGGACTTTGGGCTTTTGTTATTCTTCAACCCCTTCATCGCAATTTCGACTTCTGATCTTAGAATCTCGCTTTCTCGTTCTTCCCCTTCGCACTTTGTTTCTTTATCTTCGTGCAGAATGGTCCTGTCGACTTCAGCCCCAAAGTTGTACAGTTCACTGCAGTATTCTGCCCACCTTTGAGCGATTTTATTGCTTCCAGTGAGGATATTTCCATGTTTGCCGGCTGCTTGGTTTCTCTGTGAGATTTGTGATGGTTTTGAATACCTTTCTCGCATTACCTTTCTCGCACTGTTCTTCCATCTTCCACCAGCTTTGCTTGTTCTTCTGCCCATTCTTCCTTTGCCTTTCTCAGTAGCCGTCGTACCTTTCTATTCACCTTTCTGTACTCTTCCATTTGATCGGTTCCTGTATTCTTCCTCCGTTTTAACTCACGTCGTCATTCGCAAGAGTCTCTCCGGTGACCCATGGTCTCCTGGTCTTACGTCGCTTCCCCGGTACTCTCTGAGGCTGGGCTGTTGCTGTTACATTCCTTGTGAACTCATCACACAGCTTTTGTGGTTGTTGGTCTTCCAGCAGCAAGAGAGGGCTTAACATTTCCCAAAGTCAACCCAAATTTTATTTTCAAAATCCCATTCTGAAATTTAAAAACAAAACATCCTCCTAAGTGATAAACAAAAACGTAAATTTTACCGCTAAGAGGTCAAGACAGTTTTATATTTTTGAAAAGTTTAAATCATCTTTCTGTCAAGGAAATCTGCTATTAAAACCCGTTTCGTATCTAAATGATGTTGTTACGAAATTTTTCTTGATCAAGCCCTGAGCCACTTCTTGACGCAATTTTGCACAAGATGGTGCAATAACTTGGCTCATTATAAATGAAACGAAATTTACAGGCTATATTAAAGCTTGATTGTTTATCTGCTTGGCTTATTTTAGTTTTCATAATGTATGTGCACATGACTAATTTTCTTTCTGTCCGCATTTGTTATCGTACGGAGTTGTTTATTGTGTTTTGCATGCATGCTAAACCAGGCACATGAGCAAGTGAAGAAAAGTCTCTTGAATACAAGGACTTTCGTCGAAGGCGTTTGATGCTGAAGTGAATTAAAAGAGTTCCACAACAAAAAAGTTGGTTTTAAATGTCATCTACGCAACATGCAATACTGTAGTCAATTACTATGCAATTACTCATGTGTTATCATAATTTTTTAAAGTTTCACTCAAATATAACTTGATCGTCTTTTCTTGCACAGTTCGCGTTAAGATACACTTGTCCTGTTTTTCCTTTGAGCCAACATTTGCTCTGAGTTGGTGATTGCATCATTCCATTGACAAGCTTGAACTGCGCATTGTACTGGGAATAACAATTGTGCGTTGGCCTTAGTTGAGCATTCAAACACATCTTAGTGCCTTCGTGGTATAAGATGTTGTTATCCAACCATTTGAATTTATCATGACATGGCAAAGCTTGCTTTTCATACACAAATACTTTTTTGATGCTGTCATAAGCAAAACAATCGTATTCTGAAATATAAGCAAAATACAAAATGATGAACGTTAATAATCAAGATGTAAGGACTCAAAAATAAAATTCTAGGTAACAGCCTCAATGAAGTTCCCTCCACGAAATCTATTTTCCTTATCAATCGCATTTATTTTAATCATGATAGTTTTTATATTGATTAACTTTTTCTTCAGATCTTGAAACTTGCTAACTCTGAAAAGCCTGCGTAATTCAATGAATGTCTTATACTGACCAACCAGAGATTAACTGCTTTTGCTTTATTATCCAGATGAAGAATTCATCTACTGTTACTTTTTTTTAGAACAATACAGTTATGTCACTTTTGTTTATTAAAATTAATTAAAAAGTCTTGTAATATCCACCTACTTTGGTTTGTTGAATTTTTTTTGACGCATTGAAACTCGGTTTTCAAAGCTTTTCTGACTCCCGCGCAGTGTTTGCCAAATATTTTTTCGGTGACTTTTATTTTGCAGAACTTTTTACCTTCGCACAGCTTTTTCATTGTTGATGTTACACTAAAAGATATATTGCATTGCGTGAATGAAAACTGAAAATCTTATGCTTTTAAGTACCAAACACTTGGGTTGAACAATTGAGGGCAGCTACTTGAGCTCTGCAAAGCAGTTGTCGCAACGCAGTATGCATTAAAACCTGGAAATATACTGAGATACTGAGCTACTCTTTAGCTACTGAGTCAAAATGGTTCGAAATAATTATCGAATTAAAACACATAATATATCGGATGCAATAAATAAGATGGACGACATACTCGACAAGTTTACAAGAAGTTGTTGCGTTCTTGTCGCAGTTGGAACTTTCAATGTATCCATAAAATGAAGATTTGATCTGTATCAATTCATCATCATTGCATTTCATCTTTCTTCTTTTTTCAGTGCAAGTAATTGCAGTCCGAGTCACGGGAGTTATGGGTCGATGCATTGCGAAGCTTCCTGCATAAAAACATAATATCCATAAACTATTACTCTTCGTTAGGTTTATCATTAGCAAAGGTCTTGTGGAATCTTTTGTTTGAGTCCATGTAGCCAATTATTTTTCATGGAACCGAGGAAACGAATCTGGATCGGGATATGGGAAGTTCTCTAAACGATGAACACTTTTCTGGAACAACAAATCAATTTCTGGCTTGTTTAACTGCCATGAGCCACAACTTACTTTCAGTGAGCCAATCTCCTATATACAAGATTATTTTCGCATTTCATTCAGGTTAATCAGGGTTACCTGTATCCCTCCAGCTTGTCGATTCGAGCGAGAATTTATTATGGAAGTCGAACTAGTTCAGATATTTGTCCTTTTTGTATGGTAAAGTTTTGTATAGAAAGGGTACAACTTTATCAGAATTTTATTGTACTTGTAAAATGCAAGTGGTCAATTTTACCTTTTCTACTGCTGTCAGCATGGGCGAAAAAATATTTTATTGTGAAGACACTTGCAAATGACATGTCAGAATGGAAAGTGATAAGCATTTCGTTTGATGACGATTTCAAGAAATATGGCGTCAGTTTATTGTTGCAGTATTTTCCAAGCACCTTCGAAGTTTCACTGCCACCGTCTCGAACCTATAAACAGAAATATTCTAGTACTTATAAATGCAAACAAATCAATAAATAATTGCAAACTACACTTAAACTAAGAAATAATTTATAGCTACCTCGATGTAATCATAGGCACAATCAATATGGAAATCCATGACCATATTCTTCTTGTTGAATTGCAAAACTATTATCTGTCCAGGCTTTGCTACAATCTTCCAATGACGATGAACATTAAATGCTTGAGGATTCGATCGAATTAATCCAGTACTATTTGTCAAGACATCAATTGGTCCTATAGTAGCGGAGCGGAGCATGATACAGTTTAGTGTCATACTTTTAAGCTTAATGATATAATTACGCTCGACTGAAGTAAATGTAGACTTGCGTATATTGCTAATTCATAACTACCTGAACATTCTCCCGTTATTTGTCGCTGAAAACGGAAATAAAGCATCTTAAGATGTTATAAATAAAACAAGCTTAGAGTTGCAGTTATTCAAACGCAGAAAATAATTGAGAAATAACTATATATTTGCATTCGAAATTCAGGAGTAAATTTCAAAACTGTTGCAATTTTATTCTTTTACTTGCAGGCCTGGATCTTCAGGAGAATTTTGTACCTGCCTGGTATTAAAGTCAAACCAAGTACCTTAATTGGTGAATCTGTTTACAATTATAAATGTTCTGATGTAAGTGATTGGAGTTCATGAAAGTTTCTTTTCATACTTATTAAACAAAGACATTTGTACGTATGAAAGGGCAGACAATGTATGTAGCAAAGGCTAAACTCCAAATTAATGAAACTGGCTTTAATTTCTCAGTTGTTTGCAGCAATAAAATCATCCAAAATTAAAGTGATCTGTAGGGACATTTCAGGGTACAAATTAATTTTTCACCCATTTATAATCAGGTTTGTTCCTATCAAGTACTCCCTTATAAAACATTTATAAACCACGCAACTGTACCTTGCATTGCGAGCAGCAGTTCCCTGTACTACATTGTGCACCAGGCTTTAATTTGCATATCATTCCATCACAGCATGGATTTGAAGTCAAACAGTCCTAGAATTCAATGTGAATTTGAATGCGAAGTAGAATGATTATAAGGCAAACAAATGTTTATTACACAAGGTTTCACCATAATCATAAATTACAGATACCTGTGAATCTCCACAGTCGCATTCTTCACCTATCTCTACGATTCCATTTCCACACATTTTTGGACTTTGTATCTGAAAAATAGATATATGGATCTATGAACACAGAATCTTGTCTGCAAGAAATAATAATCAATATAAACATTTTAAAAATGTGTCTCTTCATGAAAACTTTGCAACTGCATTAAGTGACTCTACCGAATGCAATTTTTACAACCATCTTTTGGTTTGGAATTAAACAATTCTTCCTTTTCTACTACTAGAAAGGTTTTAAAAGGGCAGTAGCGTAGCGAGGGGGGGCAAGGGGGGGCAGCCGCCCCCCCAATTTGCAGAAAGTTGATCTCTGAGAAAAGTGCAAATCTGCAATAAAATTTGTAGGGGGGTACGACAAAAAACAAGGCTTCATTTGCCAAAAAATTTGTCTGTTTGCCCCCCCCAATCTTCCCGCTCTGGCTACGCCACTGTAAAAGGGTTAAATAAAAGTTTTCTTGTATTGTAAGTTCAGCTTTTAATCTAAATACATGAATATTTTTGATACCTTTCCTAGATTTGGTTTGGCATTGACACATGCTGTTAGATTATTCTTTTCTTTGCTTTGCAATGCTTTGAAAAAGTTGCTACTGAATCCCTTTGGTTCACTAAAATAGATTTTGAAACCAGTTATAAAACGTAACTGCATACCTGCTCAAAAATTGAAAAATTTATTACCTAACATGGCGTTAAAACTGGTGAAAATTTTGATGGGAGGACTTTAATGCTTACTCATTTCCACCCATGGTGCATTTTGCTCCGAACATTCGGTAAAATGGACATTTTTTTCCTGGCTCTGAGAATTGACAAGAAGATTATTGAATTTGGCAAACAATGAAAGCCAAAATATTTACTCTTCGGAATGATCTTTTAATAATTTTGTTTATTAGTTGTTTTGCTTTGCTTACCAAAGTTGTGTCCTTGGAAAATCTGATGACCGAGTTCGTGAGTGATTAAGTTTAAAATTCTTGTTGCCTTGAACTGTAAAAAGAAAATTTGCGTTAACGACCAGGTGAGATATTTGGTATAGATAAGTACATAGGTGAGATAGATTTGTTTTGGGAATATGTTTGAGATTAAAAAGCCTTAAAAATACAAAACAAACTTCAAGTGAACAAGAATGCTATTAACACGTCAAAATCTCCAAATTGACGTCAGTCGAGACTCGGAAAGTCGACTGTATTCAATTTCTTAAACAACACGTTTTTGAATCCAGAAAACTTGATCTTCGAAAAGTGGACTAGCAATTTACTCCTCTGGTTGCTTAAATTATCAGATTTTGCTATAATTATTTCAATACAATTTTAAGAGTTTTGTTTACATACCCCTCCGGAGGCCATGATGAACATTTCGCTCCTCGGGTTGCCTTTTCGTACTTTGCAAAGGTCGGACATCCCAGCTCCTCCCAAATTCAAGTGTTTGCCATTATTATCTGTCCATCCACCGTTACTGTAAAGAAGCAAATTACTTTAATTCAAAATAATGAAAATCAATAATCATCCCGCGCATATCTTATTGGGTATCCAAAAGAGAGAAAACCTATTTCACAGTTATTGTGAAATGAATTTTGGTCATTGGCTCAAAGTGTAATGAAAAGTATACCTGTGTGTAGTAACAATATTGTCAGAAAGAAGGGAAAATTGGAAGATTGGTAGATTTGTTGTCCCTAGGAACGCTAGAAGCTGCATAAAATGACAAATCTATTGCAGTTATGAATGAAAATTAATATGCTCAATATGAGTTATAAAATTCCAGAATATTTGAATAACTTACTTGAAGTATATACTGCCATCAAAATCAAATTTTTCTCTCAGATGATAGTGAGAGTAGTTTCTGAAACGTGCCTTCATTATGTTGTATACTTTTGTGTCACCAATTAGACTTTGGTTTTTCCATGCTTCATATCCAGCAAGCAAGACACGAATGTTGATTTGTCTGTAAGACTATCAATTCAGTTTAGAAATTTAAAAAGCTAATAAAGCACGGTTACCAAAAGATTAACAATGTATCAATGTAAACTGAGATTTAAAAAGCCTGTGGTCCGACATAAATAAACTGCATACCTTGTCCAACATGCTGATCCCATCAGAGATAATTGCTTTGATTTTGTCATCAACCTTATCCCCATATATTTCCATCAAGCTTTGTGTCTGGATTGAGAAAAATAAAGACAACTCTCTTGATTAATGAAATATACTTTGAGCATCTTCGCCATGCTCAAAGCAAGCCTATGTTTTGTTATATAACTTGTTAGAGAAGCAGAGTTTTCTTTAAATTCAATCTAAACCGCTTCTTTCCTTACCAGTCTTTTACTAAACACGACGTACAATTTGACGTATTTTGTCACCCATGTTATTTTGAAGTCTTCATTTTTGAAGTAATAGTATTGAGGATCGTTGGTTCGTTTTCCAATGTCGTCTAGAAGAAATGGATACTTTTCAAACTGTTGTGGTCTTAAAGAAACAGGGTTTAATACATGTATCCTACTTGAAACCCTCATCTTGAGCTATGTTTTGGCCTACAATAATTAACTTTTTGGTAACTTGGGTTCACTTGGCAAACATTGTTTCTCCATTTCGTGATTTCACTCCCGCCCTAATAGAACTTTACTTTACATGGTTAGTCGATTGGGATTATGTTTGAAGTACTATTTATTGCACGTACATTGGGGAATGCAGATCATTCCCTTGGGAAGCAATGCTTTTCCCAGGTAGATGTTGAATTTTGTTGGCTTTTCATCTTCGCAATGAACTGTCACCAAAGTGTTGTTTACGAGTGACTTCAAACATCTTTTCTTCGGAAATGCAATTGCCGACTTTGAACAACTAACATGTGTATATATCTGCTTGGAAAATAAATACTCATCAACAAAGACGAAAGGTACTTTTTCGAGAATGTTAGCATAGAGAGTACACTTTTTTTTAAATAAGCAACTAGACTTTGGCTCAGCCCTGAAAGTTGCTTAAAATTTTGGACATTTTAGCCCTCAAAGTTGCTTAAATTTTTTGTACCTATAACGGCCTCTCCTGTCCCCAGGGTACCATTCCTAAGTTTGTGGGTCAAAATGATTAACTATAACGCCCACAACACAAAACTTAAGAGACAGTAAAGCCCCGTTTACACGGTACCGGTCAAGTTTTTAGCCGTTCAAGTTTTTGTACGGATAGGGGTTGCGTTTACACGAGATCGGCTATCCGTACAAATATTTGTACGGATAGCCGTGCAAAAACTTGTCCTGTTAGGAAGAGGGCGAGTTGACAACTTGAGCGGTCAAATATATGAACGGTACCGTGTAAACATTTCTAGCCGTGCAAATATTTGTACGGATTCATAAAGAGGTGGAAAAGTCAAGCAAACGAGGAAATTTGAAAATGTTGGATTTGGCGCTCAAAATTTAAAAGCAATTTTTTATTATTTACGACGAAACTTAACTTTCAGAAATAAAAAAGACGATCGTAAATTTCATAAAAACCCAGACAAAAATATTTTAGCTCACCACACACAAAAAATAATTCGACTTGGCACCAATATGAAAAAGCATACTGCGCATGACGAGCAAAGAAAGCCGTCTAGCAAAAGCCATCGTGTAAACGGGAGGCCTATCCGTACAAATATTTGACCGGTACCCCTATCCGTACAAAAACTGGAACGGCTAAAAACTTGACCGGTACCGTGTAAACGGGGCCTAAGTGTAAACATGTTAGTCGAGAACTTCAACAGCACAGTGAAACATTCGTGCCCAGTTTTAGCATTTTAAAATAAATGACGTTTGAATTCTTAGTTGCTAACATAGACAGGTGCATGGGCATAATTTATCGAATATCGAAGGGGAATATAGCTGATAGTGTTTTTCTGGTGTAAAATTTGATGCTCTTTCCGAATCTGCTTGTCCCCAAATGATTTAGTGGTGGGTGTGGCAGGGCGTGGTCAGAAAAATTCATTATTTTTTTCCAAAATACCAAAGGAAAATTGAGATTTCTGAATAAATATACGTTATTTATTGTCACTTAGTGCTGTATTTTTGGGGTAGGCGAAATTAAAATCAAATTTATATCAAGTTTCCCCCTTTTCCGTCAATTTTTATAAAACATTACCTCCTGGAAAACAGCTCTTTTGGCTTTTTGTTATAGACAAATTTCCTGAGGATAACACTAAACCATGATATTATCTAACCAATTAAGGTATATATTCATCGTCATCACTGTCATAAGCAGCACAGTCTTCTTCAGACCTCAAGTAGAGCCAATCATAGTCACCCTTGTCATCAGGACAGATTCCATGCTCTGTGAAAACAGTCTTTCCCGTCAACCCATCATCGCTATCTGTAGCATCTGAGGTCTCGCTCGTGTCCATCAATGAAAAACTGGCGCTTTTGCAGACGTCTTTCTTTTTCCCCGACTTTTTCGCACTAATCGGGGCATTTGTGGCCCATGGTACCACAAAGGTAGCAAATTGCCAGTTTCTTCTCTAATCCAGCCGCTTTCAGAAAAACTGACCTTTTCGACCACTGGTAAACTGAAATGTTTCAGGTAGTTCTAGTATGTCGCCAGATTGGCCTTTTGAATCAGATACTTCAAGCTTCCAGGATCAGGAATAATGCTTCGTGTTGTTTTTACCCTTAGCTTGTCGTATTGGTTGATTCGTGTAGTGACTATACCGCCATTTTCTTTACCGTTGTATATTGCCCTATAAATAAAGTTAGTGATGTCACGTTCCCCATCTGCATTAAGAGATTTTTCATCTCCCAATTTTTCGAGAAGGGGCAACGACTTTTGTTTCACTGCCCTGTCAAAAATTGATTTCTTTGAAATGCGATAAAACTGGTGGTGTCGGAGCCGGTTGGAGCATGAAAGGCAGGTAACAACAAGGCTGTGGAGATGCCAAGGAACTGCACGATCTTTCCGATGCTGATGAATTTATCATGGTCAACTTGCATACACCATTCCGACTGTGGTTGTTTTACTGCAAATGCATATATCATTAGAATGAAGATATCTGTGTCCTTAGCTTTGATGATCACTGGACCATCCGATAAGAAGAGATGGAGATTCGATGGTTGCCTCAGCTTGGTCAATCAGATGATTTCTGAATGCTGTTTTAGATCCTGGTTGATACAGCTTTCCGTCGGGAGTTGCTATTGCAAAAGGGTATTCAGGGAGACAATGAGAAAATGCTTCTCTTTTATCGTGACTTTGTGAAACATTAAGACCAAGTCCTTGCCGATCTTCCACCTCTTCGAGCGACAACAATTTATGACGGTATGGCAGTAATCAGGGCTTCAAAGCCCACCACAACATGGGGTCAGTACACTTCAGATCAATTGAAAGCATTCAAACCTCCTTCATCATGGTATGTAGCTACAGGAAACTGTCATAGTATTCGATAACTATATTGACGACCAAGAGTACTCGATCAAAGATGCCGAGATAAAAGAAAGAGGTTGTAACGCAAGGGTTCATTTGGGTACTAATGGGCAGAAAATGATGAATGGTAAAGCCTTTCAAATGTTTATGCACAACAAAGAGAATAAGGACGAGCTCATCAAGCGATTCGTTGAATTTAACTGTCTGCTAAAAACACAGTCCAATTTCAATGTTCCTTGCACAGTCAATCATAGGAACACAACACTGACTGTCACTGCATGAAATGTGGCTAAATTGTTTGATTGTAATCACGAGGAAGCTGATACTCGTGTAGTATTGCATGCATTCTTATCGGATAGTCCAGTGATCATCAAAGCTAAGGACACAGATATCTTCATTCTAATGATATATGCATTTGCAGTAAAACAACCACAGTCGGAATGGTGTATGCAAGTTGACCATGATAAATTCATCAGCATCGGAAAGATCGTGCAGTTCCTTGGCATCTCCACAGCCTTGTTGTTACCTGCCTTTCATGCTCCAACCGGCTCCGACACCACCAGTTTTATCGCATTTCAAAGAAATCAATTTTTGACAGGGCAGTGAAACAAAGGTCGTTGCCCCTTCTCGAAAAATTGGGAGATGAAAAATCTCTTAATGCAGATGGGGAACGTGACATCACTAACTTTATTCATAGGGCAATATACAACGGTAAAGAAAATGGCGGTATAGTCACTACACGAATCAACCAATACGACAAGCTAAGGGTAAAAACAACACGAAGCATTATTCCTGATCCTGGAAGCTTGAAGTATCTGATTCAAAAGGCCAATCTGGCGACATACTAGAACTACCTGAAACATTTCAGTTTACCAGTGGTCGAAAAGGTCAGTTTTTCTGAAAGCGGCTGGATTAGAGAAGAAACTGGCAATTTGCTACCTTTGTGGTACCATGGGCCACAAATGCCCCGATTAGTGCGAAAAAGTCGGGGAAAAAGAAAGACGTCTGCAAAAGCGCCAGTTTTTCATTGATGGACACGAGCGAGACCTCAGATGCTACAGATAGCGATGATGGGTTGACGGGAAAGACTGTTTTCACAGAGCATGGAATCTGTCCTGATGACAAGGGTGACTATGATTGGCTCTACTTGAGGTCTGAAGAAGACTGTGCTGCTTATGACAGTGATGACGATGAATATATACCTTAATTGGTTAGATAATATCATGGTTTAGTGTTATCCTCAGGAAATTTGTCTATAACAAAAAGCCAAAAGAGCTGTTTTCCAGGAGGTAATGTTTTATAAAAATTGACGGAAAAGGGGGAAACTTGATATAAATTTGATTTTAATTTCGCCTACCCCAAAAATACAGCACTAAGTGACAATAAATAACGTATATTTATTCAGAAATCTCAATTTTCCTTTGGTATTTTGGAAAAAAATTATGAATTTTTTTCTGACCACGCCCTGCCACACCCACCACTAAATCATTTGGGGACAAGCAGATTCCGAAAGAGCATCAAATTTTACACCAGAAAAACACTATCAGCTATATTCCCCTTCGATATTCGATAAATTATGCCCGTGCACCTGTCTAACAGTAATTCAATTGAGCCCTCGAGTTGCTTAATGTTAGGGTCAATCCAGCCCAGATTGCTTATTGAGCGGTTGCTTATTGAAAAAAAAGTGTAGCTTATTCGAACAAAGGGTGGATTCAAATCTAAAGACATCCAAGGGAGTTCAAAACAGGACCTTTCTCAAAAAAGTACATAGTTTAAGCTTAAATAAATCAATTTTTCCTAATTTTGCAAAAACATAAACACACCTTGTTCTTCTTTGTGCCCTTCAAAGAACAGTCATCGACAGTAACATTGCCATTCTTATAAATGAGACACAACCCTGTGTGTGTGTTTTGCAAATTGTTTCCTTGCCATTTCCAAATCGTCCTTGCATTTTTGTCTTCACAAAGTGAGAGTTTTGCATCTTTGTTAACGCACAGCCCACTTCCAGTTGCTTCAATCTTGAATTCTTGAAGTCGAAATAAGTTAATCAGATAAATATAAAATTGTCAAAATTGGTTTACAGAATACGAAATGGAATAGACCATTTTCACATTCGTTTTTGAAAACGAGATCCAACATGGAAACGAAGCTAACACAGTAAGAAATGAAAAGTGCGATTCTTTTCACAGTGGTGCGTCGTACTACCCGCGATATAGTTTCTTCCATTATTTCATTAAAATTTGATCAATTTAAAAAATTATCGGCCGAAGACGTGGAAGATTATTACTAAGCCATTATTGACCAGTTAAAGATAATTTCGGAACCATAGAACGGGAATACGCCGCGCTCGAAGACTGACATTTTGCGGGCCTAGGCCATTCACTCTCGCCTTAACTATCAAGCGAATGGAGATATACTTGTTGCAAAATCGGGTAACTATTAAAGCGCATATATACAAATAGAAATGTTTCAATTATAATAAAATAACTTAAGTTTTGCATCCCTGCCATTTTTGCACCGTTATGCGAATGTAGGCTGCTGTAGAAGTAGGATGACCATACATACTCTTTTCATAAAATTAACGCGTATCGGCATAGTAAGTCAAAAGGGTATACACCGCGTTTGTTAACCTGAAATCTGTCCAAACTTTTAATAAAGGATATGCAGTGGCTATAGATGAAATATTCACATATCTTAATGTTTGAATACAGGCTACTTTATGTACTGTTTTGCAGTTGTGTTTTGCAAGAGAATTTAAATGCTAGCATGTAAATTTTGGAATATGGCAAATAAAAATTGTTCTGATAAGAGCCACCTTTAATATGCTTACAAAGCCAAAGATTTGATTAGAAAAAATTAATGGGTTCTATTAATTTGAGAATAGCAGATTCTAGTAAATAGGTGTCAAGAATTAACAGCAGTGGCAAAGTACTCTCAAAGCAGTTCTCTTGTTTTTGCTCTATGCTATGATCTTTCACTCGAAATTGGGTTAGTCAGGGTAGGGTTCCCTCAGAGGTTTATTCATGCCTTAATACCAACTTGTCCATTATATGGTGGACCAAGTTGGTATTGGGGCAAGGTCAACTCGATTACTGTAAATCCTTGAATAAGCCCCCACCTTCGAATAAGCCCTCCCCTCAAATAAGCCCCCATCCTGATAATCATTTGCAAGGCTATTGAGCACAAGTTTCCAGACATTGAAGTTGTTTATTGAATGTATTGCAAATAGCAGCAAGTGTAAACCAATAAATTTATTTATTGGCTGCATCGTATAGCTTTAATTTTGCTTAATGTCAAACAATAGTCAGGCTAAAATTTTGTTTTTGCAAATAATCCACCGGGGCTTATTCAAGGATTTACAGTATCATGTTGGTGGTGTCCACCTCTCCTTGCTCCACAAGATTTTGAATGTGAAAGTTCTTAATTATTTTGATGATAAAATCATGAAACAATTTTGCCATGGTCTTTGCAAATAATAACAGTTAGCAAGGTCAATTTCTTTGACAAACAGTTTCATTATCATTTCCCACTTATTATCTTCTTTAATGACTTTGTTCATGAAAACTGGTGCAGAGAAGCATACAAGTCTGATTATTTTTCACTGAAAAATTTTCATGCAAAGAGAACACCATCAGAATGGTTGCAGTACAGCAACTAAACTATTGGACGGATTATTAAGGAATTCTATAATTTACATAATGCAGCCTGTATTCAAACATTAAGATATGTGAATATTTCATCTATAGCCACTGCATATCCTTTATTAAAAGTTTGGACAGATTTCAGGTTAACAAACGCGGTGTATACCCTTTTGACTTACTATGCCGATACGCGTTAATTTTATGAAAAGAGTATTAGACCAGGCTGTGGTGGAGGTAGGTACCACTTTTGTGCGGAATTTACCAGATTACGATTTTTCTGTAGCTGTTGTGTTGGTCATTAAGAATCGCGATGGTAAACAGCGATCTTGGGGTGGGTGGGGGAGATATGGGGGTTCAAAGTTACGGTCTGAGACGTTTGACCTCTGCGGAGGAGTTCACAATCAAATCCTCATTTCTAAAGTAGCTACAAGACTTTTGGCGGTGGACTTCATTCAGGTATGCACTCTTTGACTCTTTCCGACTAATTTAAGGTAAACATGCCCTTTTTTGTCACGTGACCAAAAATTTACCCTTTTCCTTATATGGAATTTCTTCACATTTTTAGAAATTTGAGCATGATTATAGGCAAAAGTGATCCACATTCGTTTGAAACTGGCTTAGTCAGTATTTGCATCGTTATATTCAGCATCTGAATTCATTAGCGGGCACAAATGGCAACCAACATAAATAAAAGTAAACAAGTGGAAATTCAACTTACAAAATAACAAATTGTGAGCCCAACGTTAGTCTTGTTCATCATTCATCATTCTCGTCAGTATCATTGTCTATTCCAAGTACATCATTTTTATCTTCATTTTCACTCTCATCCAGCCCCATTAACAAATCTTCATTGTTTTCTGGGAACGGCTTTTCCACCCAAACAATCTCGCACTTCTCTGTCCAACAAAGATCCGAAAGATGTGGCAACCCCAGCTGACTTTCTCCGGCTGACTTCCAGATTTTAGCAACGAAATTTGTTCGGTTAATATGCAACTTTAACACAGACTGATATGGAGGGAGTGATGAAAGATCAAATGGTCAGAAAAGTCAAAGATTCTTTGATACTTGTTTCTACTTGTTAAATAAGATGTTTCCTTGATAATGTTTCTTTGTGGCTTAACAATGTAGAAATCAGTAGAGATGCTAAACGGATTTCATGCTTTCACAGGAAATGATTACATATCAAGCTTCTTTCGAAAAGGTAAAGAAATTTGCTAGAAGGTAACAGAGAAGAATCCACGATTCTTGCGGGGATTCAAAGCACTTGGGATGGAATTGAATTTGGCACAAGCTGGTTCGCGCAGAACTCACTTCAGAGAAATCCCAATAATCAAATCGTATTTATAATAGGTATAATTCGATCTACGAAAAGAATATGTTTGCAATCTGTATGTTGCAAGAAAAAGAAAAGCAAATAGCGCACGACATCAGATGTTTTAGCGAAAATATGAAGACGAAAAAAAATATAGTTGATCTTTCATCACTCCCTCCATATCTGTCTGTGTTAAAGTTGCATATTAACCGAGCAAATTTCGTTGCTAAAATCTGGAAGTCAGCCGGAGAAAGTCAGCTGGGGTTGCCACATCTTTCGGATCTTTGTTGGACAGAGAAGTGCGAGATTGTTTGGATGGAAAAGCCGTTCCCAGAAAACAATGAAGATTTGTTAATGGGGCTGGATGAGAGTGAAAATGAAGATAAAAATGATGTACTTGGAATAGACAATGATACTGACGAGAATGATGAATGATGAACAAGACTAACGTTGGGCTCACAATTTGTTATTTTGTAAGTTGAATTTCCACTTGTTTACTTTTATTTATGTTGGTTGCCATTTGTGCCCGCTAATGAATTCAGATGCTGAATATAACGATGCAAATACTGACTAAGCCAGTTTCAAACGAATGTGGATCACTTTTGCCCATAATCATGCTCAAATTTCTAAAAATGTGAAGAAATTCCATATAAGGAAAAAGGGTAAAATTTTGGTCACGTGACAAAAAAGGGCATGTTTTCCTTCAATTAGTCGGAAAGAGTCAAAGAGTGCATACCTGAATGAAGTCCACCGCCAAAAGTCTTGTAGCTACTTTAGAAATGAGGATTTGATTGTGAACTCCTCCGCAGAGGTCAAACGTCTCAGACCGTAACTTTGAACCCCCATATCTCCCCCACCCACCCCAAGATCGCTGTTTACCATCGCGATTCTTAATGACCAACACAACGGCTACAGAAAAATCGTGGTCTGGTAAATTCCGCACAAAAGTGGTACCTACCTCCACCACAGCCTGGTCTATATGTATGGTCATCCTACTTCTACAGCAGCCTACATTCGCATAACGGTGCAAAAATGGCAGGGATGCAAAACTTAAGTTATTTTATTATAATTGAAACATTTCTATTTGTATATATGCGCTTTAATAGTTACCCGATTTTGCAACAAGTATATCTCCATTCGCTTGATAGTTAAGGCGAGAGTGAATGGCCTAGGCCCGCAAAATGTCAGTCTTCGAGCGCGGCGTATTCCCGTTCTATGGTTCCGAAATTATCTTTAACTGGTCAATAATGGCTTAGTAATAATCTTCCACGTCTTCGGCCAATAATTTTTTAAATTGATCAAATTTTAATGAAATAATTGAAGAAACTATATCGCGGGTAGTACGACGCACCACTGTGAAAAGAATCGCACTTTTCATTTCTTACTGTGTTAGCTTCGTTTCCATGTTTGGATCTCATTTTCAAAAACGAATGTGAAAATGGTCTATTACCTTTTATTCCTTCGAAAGGATACGTCAGATTTGTGCTCTTAAATGGAGCTAAAATTAGACAGTGAAATTAGTTAGATTTGCCAAAGCAAAAGTTGGAGTTTAGGGGTTATGTGAGCGGATGAAATGATTTTCGACATTGTGAAGTTACTTTTTCCTATCTTAAATAACAAACACAAAATGGGAGGTTTTTGAAAATTATCCCACTTAATTAACAAACCTGACTTTGCTCCGGCTGTCAGTGAGAGGAGAACCACAATGTATGCCAGCTTCATGTTGATCAAAATGTTCAGCAATCACAAATAAACTAAGAACGGCCTTCAATTTATACAGTTGAATACTCTGTGCTAATACGTTCAAAAGTCATAAATATTTACACAGATGGAAAGTTACTAAGACGCTCTAATGTTTTCAGTGAAATGCAGAGCCTCGTGTAATTTGCTCTGATTGTCCAAACTCTTTGTATCGATGGGTTAAAATCTGAGGCATGAGAAATGTCACTATATTTATTCACAATTCTGAAAAGCATGGATAATAGGGAGTCTTCAATTAGCCAAACCAATCAATAAAGGTATTGTTTATCATGTAGTTTTTAACATATTGTTGGAGATAGCGACTTCTCAAGATAGTGGATGTGCCAGAACGAAAGGAAATGGAAAATCGTTCGACACAAAACGAATGTTTGAGATAGCGGCCAGTGGAAAAAGTGGGTTTCAACTGTGTTATAATTCGTGTAGTCATGAATTCGCACATGATCAGACCAGATTTTGACATCATGAAAGGTTGACATTAAAAGTAATAATTAACAGTGTGTTCCTCTTTCAAAAAACACAACGTTAAAAAATTTCCAGCGAAACATATTTGCCCTTGTCTTCTGCGCATTCATTGACCCATTTGAGCAGATTAAACTTTATGCAGCATTTGAGCTTGCGCAGTCAGGGCTTCGCAAAAAATGATACAGCGCAAGTATTACCAGAGGTCTATTTTAAACATCTGCATTTGCAATAACACGCTTTTTTAGGAGAGACCTAGCTGAAGGCCTATATTTTAAAGCTCGCAAAGTTATTTTGCAGTTCCTAATTCCAAGTGCATATTTAGTGCTCTAAAGCCTCTTTATACACTTAAAAGTTGGCATGAAATTATGGAGAGAGGTTTGCACATTAGCAGAACAGGAAAATGAGTGTAGCACACATTTTATTCAAACTTTGATTGCAAATGAATGAAATCGGCTTTCCAACTTTTAGTTATTTACAGCAATAAAATATTCAAAAATTAAAATGCTCCTTTATAGGTTTATCTTTAGTATTATGCGTTTATTAAATTCATTGGCCACCCGCTTGTAAGTTCTTTATAAAATAGTTCCTCATAAAAGACAAACAAATTAGAGATATTTGTGCAAACAACTTATTTTTCTTTCCCCCAGTTTTTTTGGTAAGTTGATATGACAAAAGCAATTGATCTTTTGTAAATAATTAATTGCTTAAATAGCTGTATTTAAATAGCTGCAATAAATGTGTTGATTGTTTTAACTTTTATGTGCTTTTGTAACTTTATCCATGATTGCATTAAGCAACATAGCTCCGTCCAGATTTCCGCTTTGTCCTCTCTCAATCATTGTTCGGGTTTGGAAAATGCTGAAAAATACTTAGTTTTTTAACTGCAAACATTGTCTTAAAATAGTAAACATTAAAATTGCACAAAAATACATATATGCAAGCAGAGTTGGAAAAAAGGCAATAGATATGTATTTTCTCATTCGAAACCAGGCAAAAATCCCTGACATTTAAAACAGGATGTCTCAAACTTTCCAAAAAATATTTCGTGGACCTTTGCTTCCAATTTGATTAGCATTGACTGATAGATAGATAGACACATGTATCAATACAATCATGTGTCAGTAGATACATAAAGCATCTCCAAAAAACAGCAAGAATTTATAGGAAAGCTATGAGCATAAATATGAAGAAACTTAATTTTAATCTAATCTTCTGCGAATAGTCTTCTGAATTTTTAGCTCAAATATTGAATTTTATCGTTCTACTTAAGATTTAAGTAACGTCATCACATAAGTGGTGTAATGTTGTAGATTAAATATCATGATTATTATAATTACCAATGTGATCACGTGTTTTAAGTATGATTAATTGATTGACGTTTAGAGTTTAGAGTTAGAGAGAGCATCGCAAGAGAGTATCAAGTTGTGTTTTAGAAACGTGTTGTTCATCGCATATACTCTGACTTCGGTAACGCGGCTAAGGCCCACAAGAACATGATAAGTGGCTTCACAATTAAACTTTTTGGAAAAGAGATAATGAAAATATTTTTGCGTGGATATGCTGAGTTGAAAACTTTAATTACGTATCCTTAGTTTTTAGGAAACTAGGAACTCGATCATGAATATTTTTGTGCAACGATGTCTAAATTAAAAGCTTTTTACATGAGCCAAAGTAAGACATGGTCAAACTGGTGTCTACTTAAAATAAAGTGCAATTTCTCAATGGTTATTGTTGTAGTTTTATGTTTCCCTTTGCATGGAAACCATTGGTACTGATTGTAGCATAATTAGTAAACAGACTGCTGTATGTACTTCATTTTTCTTCCAATCACATTCGCTCAAATCAACTAGAGCAACTTTTCTGGATAACAGGGATGCCATAAAAACCCTTTGGTATGAGGATGCAAGGCTGTTGAATTGTGCCACTAGGTCTAGCAAGTTGGCAAATTTCAACTTGTCCGGTCTAGTTGAACTCTTATAAGACGATTTAGCTCATCAACGTTCAAGAAATGCAAGTTGACCTAACTTTACTTCCAACTTGAGATAGCATGGACTATAGAGCAATTATTGCAAGACAACTAGCTATACTATTTAAGAAAGTCGTGATAATCAAGGGTGCGTTCTTTTGGGAAATTTGTCTCTTCCGAATTCCCAAAAAAGTAGAGTTCGCAGACTTCCGATCCATGACTCCCAAAAAACGCAACAGAAGAGTTTTGAAAAATCTTTGCGAAGTCTCCAAAGTCTTTTTGCTCTCCAAAGTTTTGAGACAGAAGAGTTTGGAGCTTGCGAAGTCTCAGATTTTCCTAAGAATTGACCAAAAATAATCGCCTTCCATCTCTCCAAATCTCCAGAAAAAGGAAGAGGCAAAAAATTCCCAAAAGAACGCACCCTAAGAAAAGATTATTTTAGATATATTTTTTATATATTATAAACTTATGAATGCTATGCAAGGTTAAAAATACATTGGATGTCCCAGATTACACAATGAACCTGAAAGGTAGAAACTGTGCAAAAAGATATCGGCAATCACTCTGACTAACCAACAATAGTTGTTTCATGCTTTAAGATCAATTACTTGCGCTTACCTTGCGCTGCTCATCATTCGATGTCTGTCATTTTCACGCCATTTCTGTTTCTGAGAATCCTAAAATTTGCTCTAAAATCATTTAGAGCTAAGTTTCACATCGCAAGTGCAAGTAAAGAAAAAAATGATCATTTGTTGACATTTTGGTTGTGTATATGTTTTTCATTAAAGTTGCCTAAAATACTAGCGCGCCAGAAGCATAGCCCTGTCATTTCAAAGAGGTTTCAAAATGTTGAGTCCTTTAATGTCAGCCGAAGTTGCTGAGAATTGCGTTTGCTCAGTTTATAATGTTAATTGTTTGTGCATAAAAACATATTATGTTTTTATGTTACTGCAGAATTCTGGCGTACTTTTAAATGATGTAGCTCTATCTCCAGTTTATATCTTAGTAAGCAATCAAAGCAGAACATGTTGTCCGTGTGAACAAAATATTGGTACCTGTCATTATGCAAAGGAACCAGGCTATAAAGTAGAATGTTCAAGCAAATAATACAATCTTTTTTCCAGTTTGATACTATCTATTATTAAGACACAACCTAGGTTACAACTTAGTTTATTAGCGTCACGTTATTAATAAGTTTGAAAAGTAAAACAACATCAAATTAAAGTAAGTGCAGGTTGAAGATGAAGTTCATTCTTCAATGGGTCATTGTCATCTTTCTGGGAAGAAAATAATATTATGTTGATACTAACCAAGAAAGCAAACATGTTACAATAGCTCGTTAGCAAATTAAAAAGTAGCTAGTTTAAAATGAACAGTGGAATTTTAAGGACAAAAATGGCTTGATTAAGTTTTAATTGACTTATAATGAGCCAGATTGTCCAAATCATAAGCCAAAACACATCAGGAATCAAAAAGTACATTGTGTTGGTTTACGTGTTTTTAACGTAAATACGATATGACGTTATTTGACGTGTTTAAGTTATTGATGAAAGGCGTTAAGTTTAGACATGAAAGAGGCCTTCTCCATCAAGATACTTGTTGTTAGTCAAGTAGGAAGAGAGAATATTATTCGAAGTGAGTCTCTTTACAAGGGAGAATTACCTTGGTTACTCAAATATTATTTCCTGGCCACCCGATACACATTTGCTACCTGTCGTATAGATGAGGCCTGATTTTGAAGAGAACCAACATGGACCCGAAAAAAGAGATTGCATTACTCCATTGCCAAGCTTGACTTGTGCATTTCTTTGAGAGTAGCAGTCGTGTGTCAACCCCAAGTCCGCATTCAAGCACATTTGACTGCCTTCGTGGTATAAAATGTTGTTATCCAGCCATTTGAATTTCTCTTGGCATGGCAAAACTTGACTTTTGTAAACAAGTCTTTTCTTGACGCTGTCATAAGTAACACACTTTTCTAAAAGTTTAAAGGGAAAAGTTTCATGTGAATCGTGCAAAAATATTTGCAGATTTGATTTAAAATATGTGAAACTGGCGAATTTTTTATTACTGGATTGGGCAGGTTCTCTGTTTTTGGATTCATTGATTTTGTACATTCCAAACGAGTTAATTGATTTTAAGAATACTGCTTCTTTTCTATCAACAGCGATACTGTTTCAATCCCACCTTTCTCACCATCAATTTATTACAGTTTCCTCAACGTTATTCAATTATTGCTAATGCAAATAAAGCCAGCAGAGGGATTACATTCTGCGAGTTGCGAGTTGTCAGTTGGATTTTTGAAAGAGAATATCTTTAATTATATGTCTTTAATATCTTTAACTATATATATCTTTAATTATGTATGATATATAGAAACTTGTTATAAGATATAGACAACTTGGAATTCACAACTTGCAACTCGCGACTAGTGACTATCATATCTCAAGCTAGCATACCTTGTTGTACGGAATCTTGCTTGACGCAATCAAATTTCACACTCAGACCTTTTTGTACTCCTTGGCAGTGGTTGCCAAAGTCACTTTCCTTCACTTTTACTTTGCAGAACTTTTTACCTTCGCATTTTGTCTTCATGATCGATGTCACACTGCAAAGTTAATTTACTTTTCATAATGATTTAAATCCAAATTTAATTGGGATTCAAGATGTTCAAGTTATCAAATAATCAAAGTTATATTCGGTTAATGAGAGGAGAGAAGAGCTGCAGATAAGATTCATACTCCACTGTTTGGCATGAAGAAGTGGCATTCGTTGTACATTTAGAACTTTGAATATATCCATAATGTGAAGATTCAATTTCTAATGTTTTGTTATCACATTTTAGCTTCATCCCTTCTCCAGTGCACTTTGTGTGGGTACGAAACTCTCTAGCCTTTCTTAAAGTAAAACTTCCTGCAAGCAATGAAGCGAAATATTATTAGGCATAGATAAAGGGGTGTTTTGAAAATATTTTTGAGGATAATAAGTGTAATGTCATGTGTAACTTACCTTGTCTATAACTGTCTGGGTGCACAATAGAATATTGCATTTTGAAGACACTTGCAAATGACATGTCAGAATGGAAAGTGATAAGCATTTCGTTTGATGATGATATCAAGAAATATGGCATAAGTCTGTTGTTGCAGTATTTTCCAAGCACCTTCGAAGTTTCACTGCCACCATCTCGAACCTTTAGAAAAGCAAAATTCAACTTAGTACCTTAATGCATTGGAGCTAAAGCTAAACTTACTTTAATAGTTTAGCTTATTACATCATTGTACTAGTTTATCTGTTTATGATTCCTTCATTATAAGCTTCAAATCGTTGCTATTTCGTCGTTAATCCTGACTTGCTCGATGAATGACTGTCAACAATTTGGGGGAGAATCTACTTCTCTTTGGGGATTTCCACTCAAGGACGGGGCTTTTTGGGAGGTTACAAAGTTAGTATTTGCCGAGACTGGAGCGTGGTTTTCGGGAGTGGGCGTGTTCATGCGTGTTCCCCATAATTTTTGGCAAACGTCAAAAGACCCATTTCATTGCGCCGCCAAGCGCATGGTGGGGGTACAGTGTCTCCATAATCCCCCCTCCTTGGCGACGTCCCTGTTCTGGCTCCTTGTAGTTGGCCTTGAAATAAATATGTTGAATTTACCTCGATATAATCATAAGCACAATCTATATGAAAATCCATAACCGTTTTCTTTTTAAGGAATCTCAATATGATGGTCTCGCCAGGTTTTGCAACAATTTTCCAATGGCGATGAACATCGAACGCTTTGGGGTCAGATTGAATAATTCCAGTTCTATTTGTTAAAACATCAGTCGGTCCTACATGATTAAAGAATATGATATAACCAGATTATAGACACTTTCTAATTTTGAACATCATTAGTGCACTGAATTATTACTAGGCCTATTGACAATTAACAGTGCCACACAGTCGCATTAAATTTTGACAGAGCGTTTCAGTAACACTGCGTGGTGGGCTGTTCAATCTCTTATGAACTAGGTTGGCTTGCACTAAAACTGTATGCTATTGTTACCGAAAATGGCAATTTGAAAACAACGCTAATCATGTACAAATACATTACAGCTTGGTTCATACCTGCGCATGCGCCAGTTATTTGTCTCTGCAAAAAATATAATGTAATTACGTGTAAATAAATATTGGAAATGGAGAAGCGAATGTAGAAGGTTTAGAATGGGGAATAGTGGAGTCACGAAGCAGTATAAAATTGGGAATAAACGTAATAATATGTAGGATAAATAGCTGCGTTTACATGACTTACATGTGAAAATAACCTTTAATGTTATTGTTTATTTTTAGCTGTATGTAAAAGTGCAAGTTTCGAATTCGAGCAAAGCACACCAATAAAAACAAGGAGCTGAATTGGTAAGTTTGCTTTTAAAATTTTATAAGTACAGTGTAATCCAAATGTAGCAACCCCTGAAGGAAGCCAAAGAACTTGCACAGTTATTACCTTGCATTGTGAGCAACACTTCCCTGTACTGCATTGTGCACCAGGTTTCAATTTGCATATCATTCCATCACAGCATGGATTTGAAGTCAAACAGTCCTAGAATTCAAAGTGAATTTGAATGCGAAGTGGAATGGCTATAAGACAAGCAAATGCTCATTACACAAGGTTTACGCATAATCATACATGACAGATACCTGTGAATCTCCACAGTCGCATTCTTCGCCTATCTCTACGATTCCATTACCACACATCTTTGGACTTTGTATCTGAAAATTGAAAGCAGTTGTTTTTATTATCGAGTATATTTAAATATCCGTCCAAAACCCAGTGATTAAAATGTTTTTGCAAAATAAACACTGAAAGTGTTGTAAAAGTCACCTTTCCTAGATTCGGCTTAGTATTGACACATGCTGTTAGATTATTCCTTTCTTTACTCTGTAATGCTTTGAAAAAGTTGCTACTGAATCCCTTTGGTTCACTAAAAGATGTTCAAAAACGCTAATGATTTTTCATTTCTGAAAAGGAGATTCACACAAGGCCGTTTGCGTTGTTTATTCCATAATAATGACAAAAGTAATAATCATTAGAGAGTGAATTGTTGTATTTCGCGAGCATTGCCGTGCATTATAAAGACAGTTGGTCCCGGCGAAATGACTCGCATAATCTAGTTGGCTTATTATTGGTTAGCGTGCTCTGGTGAGCACTTTTATTTGTTCTTTGTTCACTTGTGCACTGGTTCATTCACTTTTCATCAAGTTGAGACAACTACAGGTATCATTGCCTTGGGCTGAGTTGCACTTCTTTCCACTGGCGGGGGAAGTTGGTAGCTAACATACTGTGTTGGAACTGATGAAAGGTTTTTGTTTTGTATACTTACTCATTTCCACCCATGGTGCATTTCGCTCCAAACATTCGATAGAATGGACATTTTTTTCCAGGCTCTGAGAAAAAGCAACATAGACTCTTATTTACGATAGCAATAATCATGTTAACAAACACTGCAAGGAAAGAAACAGCCAAATTGCTTACCAAAGTTGTGTCCTTGGAAAACCTGATGACCAAATTCATGTGAAATCACATTTAAAATTCGACGGGCAGAATACTGTAGAAATAGAATGCAACAACGATAAATGCCTGAGATATTTATTCGATTGTTGATCATATTAATTTCATGACGAGGGAGTTTATTTCAGTTCAGAGCAATGCCAAGCAGGGAGCATTTCTTGAACTTACAAATCTCAGCTAGGTTTATGCGTTCATATACCGGTAAGTGTCTAAAGTTTTCTGGTTATGACTGGTTAATCAATAAAGGCCGCGATAATAACGGCGCCACAGAATGTGCATAATGTTTAGGTTGATTTGACTTTTAGTTTTTAAAAAATTATTTTATTCTTACGCCAGTCATCATCGCCATGATGAACATTTCGCTTTTCGGTTTGTCTTTTTTCACTCTGCAAAGATCTGACATTCCAGCTCCTCCCAATTGCAAAGTTTTGCCATTATTATCTGTCCAGCGACCATTAAAATGGTTGCTGCAAAGAAATGCATAGACCTATACACCGTGCGCATCTATATATATCCTCTGCAGCCGCATATAAATATTTTTGTTTTTTAATTTTTACTACAAGCTTATTTTTCAAGACTTGTTACGTGTGGCTACATTAGTACCGCTTATTGTTGACCCACGATAAATCGACTAACCATGGGTTCTCTCTTCCCCCCTGATTTCAGCCCTTATAATGAGGCTAATTGTGACATTAAAATTCGTTTCGGGTGATTCCAAAAGGGAACAGAACAAGAGTCTTTGGTAACATGAAGAAGTTCATTATTTATATCTTCCTGCTTTTTGTGAAATTTGTTTGTTCTGTTCCATTTTTCCCACATTACAAAGAGAAACTGAGCGGCATATTCATAAACTTGCGTTTTGTAGTTGTCTTATGGAAAATACTTGACTACAGAACAACTCGTAATAATCTGGATGTGGTTGTCGATTTATTGAGATTCACGTTCGTTTTTCTCACTTACTGGAAGTATATGCTGCCATCGAACTCATGATTCGCTCTCAAATGATAGTAAGAGTAGTTTCTGAAGTTGGCTTTCAATTTTTTGTAAACAATCGTGTCACCGAGTGGACTGTTGTCCTTCCATGCTTCGTAACCAGCAAGCAATACTCGAATGTTGATTTGACGGTAGGCCTTATAATCGAATAAGATATACCGTAAATCCTCGAATAAGCCCCCACGCTCGAATAAGCCCCCCCTCGATTAAGCCCCCACCTAAAAAATCATTTTTGTAAATAAGTCCCCCCCCCCGAAGTATAAGCGCAGAATAATATCTTATTTCGAAAAAGAACCCACAGGACAATAGCTATACAGTATCACTTCCTTTGACTGGAGACAAAAAGCAAAGAGAAGCGCAATTTTCGTGAAGATAAACAAATTATAAGTTTTGTTAGATCTTCACACAGCACTTTGTGAAAAAAGTTTAGCTGATTGAGAAAATTATGTCGTATTTTTTCTGTCAACCTTTGTGGAAAAAGCAAAACTTTGAAGTAAGCGCCCCCTTCGAATAAGCGCCCCCCTCGAATAAGCCCCCACCCAAAAACTCATTTTTGCAAATAAGCCCCCGGGAGCTTATTCAAGGATTTACGGTACGTAAGATTTTTCTTAGCGCAGCAAATGTTTAAACAACTTTCATAGGGCGGTTATAATAAGAATCACTTAAACAGGGGGCGTTTGTTAAGATATCAAAATCAAACTAAAATTAGTTGTTGCTTATTGGGAATAACGTTGAAAGACGTATTCTGTTAAAAGTATAGGAGTATAAAGCAGGTTGAATTTCTTACCTTGTCTAGCATGCTGATTCCATCTGAGATAATTGCTTTGACTTCTTCATCGACTTTATCTCCATACATTTTTGTCAATCTTTTCATCTAATTAAAATGTATAAATTGGGCCTAAGCGGACATGCAATGCAAAAGTAATGTAAGATGTGTAGTATACACACAGTATATTATATGCAACCTGCACATCAATACACCTATTCTATATATTAGTATGGAAAGGTTTGGGTCTCACCAATGGCACACTGAACACAACATACAGTTTGACGTATTTTGTCACCCATGTTATTTTGAAGTCGTCATTTTTGAAGTAATAGTATTGAGGATCGTTGGTTCGTTTTCCAATATCGTCTAAAATGAATGAAGGAAAAGTTTACTTTATTTAATAATTGTCCCTTCTTGGTAGGTACTCGATTAAAAGAACAAAGTTTGGTAGGGCTAAATATGAAGACAAACTTCACTGTGGACAGGACAGAGAGCGGATGCCTCTGTTAGGAGCAAGAAAGCGTCTCATATTTAAATAATATTTAATAATAATAATATCGCATTGATAATTTAAAGATTAGTTGCACAACATATAGTTTATATTCCTTTAGTTAGGTCAATTGGAGTTTGTTCAATCTAAACATCCATGGATGAAGGCACATGGACATGGACATTTCATTCCATGTGTCCATTTGAAAATCGACAAATGCATGCGTGATTTTTATCACATTGATAACTTGATATTCAACTTTCCCTTGTAATAAACTCCAATACTTACACTTTGGAATGCATATCATGCCCCTTGGAAGCAAAGGTTTTCCCAAATAAATATTGAAGCTTGATGGCTTCTCTTTATCACAAATTACTGTCGTCAACGCATTATCTTCGGTCACTTTCAAACACCTTTTCTTTGCCACAGAAATCGCCGTTTTTAAGCAAGCAACTCGCGTGGATATCTGCAATATAAACATACATCCATCTTAACATAACTTACAGAACTACCTCCATCTTTCCTAACTGAGCCACAAGTAGTACTCCTTAAATGGTATGAGGTTATCAAATTCATATTTAACAGAGTATTTTCCCAAAAGTTTAAAATTTAGAGGCTGGAGACATAGCTACAGTCGAGTCCCGTTCTCTCCAGCTCGTACGGGAATTAAAAACTCTTTAGACATTTAGGTTGGAATTCCAGAAAAAAGTGCCATTTGTATGTAAGAGTAGAATATAAGCCACGAAAAAAATCAGTTGTCATTTGATTTATATAGTCCATTATTGAAGTTTGCTTTATAATATTGGTGCGTAGTTCTTCATCGATCAGCAATAATAATTTTATACCTGGACGTCTCATTGCACGCTTTTTGTGAAAACCGAGAATGACGGGAAATGACATCAAACAACAATTACGAGGCAAATTTGCGTATTGTGACCTTTTTCCAAATTTGGTCATTTTGAAGTCTTATGACACCACGAAGGCAATCAAATGTTTCTTTCATTCTTTTATCTAATAACTTTTAAGTGGGCAATTAATGTTTATATAGGACCTATTTCTGCCCCACATGTTAGACAGGGTTAACTTGGCCCCCATTTTCATCCATTTTTTAAAATTGTTCTTTGTTCTTTGCAAGACTTGTTGAATACATAGCTAAAATCCACTTATCTGAATTATCATTGCTATTATAATAATTGATAATTTAAATCCTTTGTAAACTTTTGTTCGAAAAAACCGAGTTATTTGTACGGGAGAAACTTTAGTTCGAGATGGAGAACAGCTCAAGATAATCAAGTTTGAGATAACGAGGTTTGTGCATACCTTGTTCTTCTTTGTGCCCTTCAAAGAACAGTCATCGACAGTAACATTGCCATTCTTATAAATGAGACACAACCCTGTGTGTGTGTTTTGCAAATTGTTCCCTTGCCATTTCCAAATTGTCTTTGCATTTTTGTCTTCACAAAGCGATAGTTTTGCGTCTTTGTTAACGCACAGCCCACTTCCAGTTGCTTCAATCTTAAATTCTTGAATTCGAAATAAGTTAATCAGATAAATATAAAATTGTCAAAATTGGTTTACAGAATACGAAATGAAATTACCTTTTATTCCTTCGAAAGGATACGTCAGACTTTCGCTCTTAAATGGAGCTAAAATTAGATAATGAAATGATTAGATTTTTTGCCGCAGCAAATGTGAAATTTATGTGTTATATGTACCAGATGAACATTGTGAAATCATAATCACATTCTCCCGTCTTGCATAAACACAAAATCAGAGGTTTCCGGAAATTATTCCACTTAATTAACAAACCTGACTTTGCTCCGGCTGTCAGTGAGAGGAGAACCACAATGTATGCCAGCATCATGTTGATCGAAATGTTCAACAATCACAAATAAACCAAGAACTGCCTTCAATTTATACATTTGAATATTCTATGCTAATACATTCATAAGTCATAAATATTTAGACAGTTGGAAAGTTACTAAGACACTCTAATGTTCTCAGTGAAATGAAGAGCCTCGTGTAACTTGCTTTAATTGTCCAAACTCTTTGTATCGATGGGTTAAAATCTGAGGCATGAGAAATGTCACTATATTTATTCACAATTCTGAAAAGCATGGATAATAGGTAGCCTTCGATTAGCAAAACCAATCAATAAAGATACTTTTTATCATGTTGTTTTTAAACATATTGTTGGAGATAGCAACTTCTCAAGATAGTGGATCTGCTAGAACGAAAGAAAATGGAAAATCGTTCGGCGCTAAACGAATGTTTGAGATCGCGGCCAGTGGAAATAGTGGGTTTCAACTGTGTTATAATTCGTGCAGACCAGATTTTCACATCATAAAAGGTTGACATTAAAAGTTATAATTAACAGTGTGTTCCTTATTCAAAAAACACAACGTTAAAAATTTTCCAATGAAACGTATTTGCCCTTGTTTTCTGCCCTTTCATTGACCTATTTGAGCAGATTAAGCTTCATGCAGCATTTGAGCTTGCGCAGTCAGGGCTACGCAAAAAATGATAGAGCGCATGTATCACCAGAAGTTTATTTTAAACAGGAGTATTTGCAATAGCAGGCTTTTTTAGTTAAAGCTAGCAAAGTTATTTTGCAGTTCCTAATTCCAAGTGCATATTAAGTGCCCTAAAGCCTCTCTATGCATTTAAAAGTTGGCATGAAAATTATGGAGAGAGGTTTGCACATTAGCAGAGCAGGACAGTTCGTGTAGCACACATTTTATTCAAACTTTGATTGCAAATGAATGAAATCAGGTTTCCAATTCTTAGTTATTTACAGCAATAAAAATATTCAAAATGGAATAGTTTCTTATTGGTTTATCTTTAGTATTATACGTTTGTTGAATTCATTGACCACCTGCATTTGAGTTCTTTTATAAAATAGTTCCTTATAAAATAACATGCAAACAAATTAGAGATATTTGTGCAAACAGCTTATTTTTCTTTTCCCCGGTTTTCTTGGCAAGTTGATAGGATAAAAGCAATTGATCTTTTATCAAATATTTAACTGCTTAAGTAGCTGTATTTAAATAGCTGCAATGAATATGTTGATCGTTTTAACTTTTATGTGCTTTTGTAACTTTATCCATGATTGCATTAAGCAACGTAGCAACGTAGCAACACGTTACGAGGATGCAAGGTTGTTAAATTGTCCCGCTAGACCCAGCAAGTTGATGGTCTGGTCTCGTTTAACTCTTATAAGACAATTTAGCTCATGAATTTCAAGAATACCAGCTTGAAATTTAACTGAATGATTTCAAGTTCATGTGGTTGTTAAAACTATGTTGCATCCGCCATGTTAAAAATTCAAGTATCGGGACGTTGAAATCAACATACTTGTCCATTTGCAGTATAAGCACGAGCAAATTATCCTTTTTCTTATGATGTTTCTTTCAGTTTTTTATAAGATTCCTCTGAGAAACTTGCAACTTGCAACTTGAGATGGGATGGACTATGGAGCAATTATCACAAACAAACTATACTGCAAGTCGTGATAATTAAGAAAATATCACTTTGGATATATTTTTTATAAATTGCAAAATTATGAATACTATGTAAGGTTAAAAATACAATGGATGTCCCAGATTACGCAATGAATCTGAAAGGTAGAAACTGTGCAAAAAGGGTATCGCCAATCACTCTGACTAACCAACAATAGTTGTTTCAAGCTTAAAGATTATCTATTTACGCTTACCTTGCACTCCTCATCATTCGATGTCTGTCATTTTCACGCCATTTCTGTTTCTGAGAGTCCCAAAATTTGCTCTAAAACTATTTAGACCTAGGTTTCAAGTGGCAAGTGCAAGTAAAGAAACATTTGATCATTTTTTGGCACTTTGCGTGTGTATATGTATTTCATTCAAAGGTGCGCAAAGTACTAAGGTGCCAGAAGCATGGCCCTGCTATTTCAAAGAGATTTCAGAATTTTGGTTCCTTTAATGTCGGCTGAAGTTGCTGAGAATTGTGTTTGCTGAGTTTATAATAATAATTGTTGGAGCATAAAAACATATTTTGTTTTTATGTTACATGCAGAAGAATTCTGGCGTACTTTTAAATGATGTAGCTAGATCTCCAGTATATATCTTAGTAAGCAATCAAAGCAGAACATGTTGTCCGTGTGTGAACAAAAGACCAAAATTTGTATCAGTTATTATGTAAAGCAGCCAGGACATAAAGTAAAATGTTCAAAAAATATACAATCTTTTCTCCAGTTTGATACTATCTATTATTAAGACACACACCCAAGCTACAACAGCGTGACGTTATCAATAAGTTTAAAAAGTAAAACAATACGAAATTAAAGTAAGTGCAGGTTGAAGATGAAGTCCATTCTTCAATGGGTCATTGTCGTCTTTCTGGGAAGAAAATAATATTCTGTTGATATTTAGCAATAAAGCAAACATGTTACAATAGCTCGTTGGTAAATTAAAAAGCAGTTTAACATAAGTGGAATTTTAAGGACAAAATGTGTTGATTAAGTTTTGATTGATTTATAGTTAGCCAGATTGTCCAAATCATAAGCCAAAACGCATCAGGAATCAAAAAGTACATTGTGTTGGTTTACGTGTTTTTAACGTAAATCACGATACACTTTTTTTTAATAAGCCACTAGACTTTGGTCCAGCCCTGAAAGTTGTTTAAAATTTTGGATATTTTAGCCCTCAAAGTTGCTTAAAAGTTGCTTAAAATTGTTTGTACCTTAACAGTCCCTCCTGTCCCCAGGGTACCACTCCTAAGTTCGTGGTTCAAAATCATCAACTATAACGCCTAAGAAACAGTAAGTGTAAACACGTTAGTCAAAAACTTGAACATGAAAAATATAAGAACCAAACATTTTCCAAACAACATGAAAGTTGCTAACAGTAATTCAATTGAGCCCTCGAGTTGCTTAACGTTAGGGTCAATCCAGCCCTAGCTGCGTATTGAGCGGTTGCTTATTAAAAAAAAGTGTATGACATGTATGTGACGTGCTTACAGGGGTTATTCTAAGAAAAAACTACAACACCACAAACTACGGCTGGTAAAAAATTTTTGTATTAGCGTTAATTCTGCTGTTGACAAAGTAGGAAGAGAGAATATTATGTGAAATGAGTCTCTTTACAAGGGAGAATTACCTTGGTTACTCAAATATTATTTCCTGGACATCCGATTCACATTTATCTGTCGTATAAATGAGGTCATTTCCTGTTTTTGAAGAGAACCAACACAGACCCGAAGAAACAGATTGCATTACTCCATTGCCAAGTTTGACTTGTGCATTGCTTTGAGAGTAGCAGTCGTGTGTCAACCCCAGGTGCGCATTCAAGCACATTTTACTGCCTTCGTGGTATAAAATGTTGTTATCCAGCCATTTGAATTTCTCTTGGCATGGCAAAACTTGACTTTTGTAAACAAGTCTTTTCTGCACGCTGTCATAAGTAACACACTTTCCTAAAAGTTTAAAAGAAAACCGTTTCATGTGAATCGTGCAGAAAGATTTGCAGATTTGATTTAAAATATGTGAAAATGGTGAACGTTTCATTTTAGGATTGGGCAGGTTCTCTGTTTTGGGATTCATTGATTTTGGGACATTCCCAACGAGCTAAATGATTTTGAGAATACTGCTTTTTTCTATAAACAGCGATACTGTTTCACCATACCTTTCTCACCATCAATTTATTACAGTATCCTCAACTTTATTTAGTTATTTCTAATGCAAATAAAGCCAGCAGAGGGATTACATTCTGCGAGTTGCGAGTTGTCAGTTGGATTTTTGAAAGAGAATATCTTTAATTATATGTCTTTAATATCTTTAATTTTATATATCTTTAATTATATATGGTATATAGAAACTTGTTATAAAATATAGACAACTTGGAATTCACAACTCGCAACTCACGACTAGTGACTATCATATCTCAAGCTAGCATACCTTGTTGTGCGGAATCTTGCTTGACGCAATCAAATTTCACACTTAGACCTTTTTGTACTCCTTGGCAGTGGTTGCCAAAGTCACTTTCCTTCACTTTTACTTTGCAGAACTTTTTACCTTCGCATTTTGTCTTCATGATCGATGTTACACTGCAAAGTTAATTTACTTTTCATAATGATTTAAATCCAAATTTAATTGGGATTCAAGATGTTCGAGCTGCGTCAAGTAATAAAAGTTAAATTAGGTTAGTGAAGGAAGAGTTGAAGATAAGATTCATACTCCACTGTTTGGCATGAAGAAGTGGCATTCTTTGTACATTTAGAACTTTGAATATATCCATAATGTGAAGATTCAATTTCTAATGTTTTGTTATCACATTTTAGCTTCATCCCTTCTCCAGTGCACTTTGTGTGGGTACGAAACTCTCTAGCCTTTCTTAAAGTAAAACTTCCTGCAAGCAATGAAGCGAAATATTATTAGGCATAGATAAAGGGGTGTTTTGAAAATATTTTTGAGGATAATAAGTGTAATGTCATGTGTAACTTACCTTGTCTATAACTGTCTGGGTGCACAATAGAATATTGCATTTTGAAGACACTTGCAAATGACATGTCAGAATGGAAAGTGATAAGCATTTCGTTTGATGATGACGTCAAGAAGTATGGCATAAGTCTGTTGTTGCAGTATTTTCCAAGCACTTTCGAAGTTTCACTGCCACCATCTCGAACCTTTAGAAAAGCAAAATTCAACTTAGTACCTTAATGCATTGGAGCTAAAGCTAAACTTAGTTTAATAGTTTAGCTTATTACATCATTGTACTAGTTTATCTGTTTATGATTCCTTCATTATAAGCTTCAAATCGTTGCTATTTCGTCCTTAATCCTGACTTGCTCGATGAATGACTGTCAACAATTTGGGGGAGAATCTACTTCTCTTTGGGGATTTCCACTCAAGGACGGGGCTTTTTGGGAGGTTACAAAGTTAGTATTTGCCGAGACTGGGGCGTGGTTTTCGGGAGTGGGCGTGTTCATGCGTGTTCCCCATAATTTTTGGCAAACGTCAAAAGACCCTTTTCATTGCGCCGCCAAGCGCATGGTGGGGGTACAGTGTCTCCATAATCCCCCCCTCCTTGGCGACGTCCCTGTTCTGACTCTTTGTAGTTGACCTTGAAATAAATATGTTGAATTTACCTCGATATAATCATAAGCACAATCTATGTGAAAATCCATAACCGTACTCTTTTTAAGGAATCTCAACATGATGGTCTCGCCAGGTTTTGCAACAATTTTCCAATGACGATGAACATTGAACACTTTGGGGTCAGATTGAATAATTCCATTTCTATTTGTTAAAACATCAGTCGGTCCTACATTATTAAAAAATATGATACAACCAGATCAGATTACAGTCATTTTTTAATTTTTAATATCGTTAGTGCACTGTATTATTACTAGGCCTATTGACAATTAACAGTGCCACACAGTCGCATTAAATTTCGATAGAACGTTGCAAGAACACTGTGTGGTGGGCTGTTCAATCTCTTATGAACTGGGTTGGTTTGCACTAAAACTGTATGCTATTGTTACTAAAAATGGCAATTTGAAAACAACGCTAATCATGTTGTACATATACATTACAGCTTGGTTCATACCTGCGCATGCGCCAGTTATTTGTCTCTGAAAAAATATAATTTAATCACATGTCAATAAATATTGGAAATGGAGAAGCGAATGTAGAAGGTTTAGAATGGGGAATAGTGGAGTCACGAAGCAGTATAAAATTGGGAATAAACGTAATAATATATAGGATAAATAGCTGCGTTTACATGACTTACATGTGAAAATAACCTTTAATGTTATTGTTTATTTTTAGCTGTATGTAAAAGTGCAAGTTTCGAATTGGAGCAGAGCACACCAATAAAAACACGGAGCTAAATTGGTGAGTTTGCATTTAAAATTTTATAAGTACAGTGTAATCCAAATATAGAACCCCTAAAGGAGGCCAATGAATTTGCACATTTGTTACCTTGCATTGTGAGCAACACTTCCCTGTACCACATTGTGCACCGGGTTTCAATTTGCATATCATTCCATCACAGCATGGATTTGAAGTCAAACAGTCCTAGAATTCAATGTAAATTTGAATACGAATTAGAATGGTTATAAGACAAGCAAATGTTTATTACACAAGGTTTCACCATAATCATAAATGACAGATATACCTGTGAATCTCCACAGTCGCATTCTTCGCCTATCTCTACGATTCCATTTCCACACATTTGTGGACTTTGTATCTGAAAATTGAAAGCAGTTGTTTTTATTATCGAGTATATTTAAATATCCGTCCAAAACCCAGTGATTAAATGTTTTTGCAAAATAAACACTGAAAGTGTTGTAAAAGTCACCTTTCCTAGATTCGGCTTAGTATTGACACATGCTGTTAGATTACTCCTTTCTTTACTCTGTAATGCTTTGAAAAAGTTGCTACTGAATCCCTTTGGTTCACTAAAAGATGTTCAAAAACGTTATTGATTTTTCATTTCCGAAAAAGGGAGCCACACAAAGCTATTTGCGTTACTCATTGCATTATAATGATAAAATAATAATAATGATTAGAGAATGAATTTTTGCATTTTGCGAGCATTGCCTTGGTCTATAAAGTCAGTTCGTTCCAGCGAAGTGACTCGCATAACCTGATTGGCTGGCCGGGAAGTTGATAGCTAACATACTGTGTTGGAACTGATGAAAGGTTTTTGTTTTGTATACTTACTCATTTCCACCCATGGTGCATTTCGCTCCAAACATTCTATAGAATGGACATTTTTTTCCAGGCTCTGAGAAAAAGCAACATAGACTTTTATTTACGATAGCAATTAATTATGTTAACAAACACTGCAAGGAAAGAAACAGCCAAATTGCTTACCAAAGTTGTGTCCTTGGAAAACCTGATGACCAAACTCATGTGAAATCACATTTAAAATTCGAAGGGCAGAATACTGTGGGAATAGAATGCAACAACAATAAATGCCTGAGATATTTATTCGATTGTTGATCATATTAATTTCATGACGAGGGAGTTTATTTCAGTTCAGAGCAATACCATGCAGGAAGCATTTTTGGAATTTACAAATCTCAGCTAGGTTTATGCGTTCATATACCGGTAAGTGTCTAAAATTTTCTGGTTATGACTGGTTAATCAATAAAGGCCGAGATAATAACGGCGCCACAGAATGCGTATAATGTTTAGGTTGATTTGACTTTTAATTGAAAAAAATTATTTTATTCTTACACCAGTCATCATCGCCATGATGAACATTTCGCTTTTCGGGCTGTCTTTTTTTACTCTGCAAAGATCTGACATTCCAGCTCCCCCCAAATTCAACGTTTTGCCATTATTATCTGTCCAGCGACCATTAAAATTGTTACTGCAACGAAATGCATAGATTTTTACACCGTACGCAACTATATATATGTAGTTGCGTATATATACTATATATATCCCCTGCAGCCGCATATAAATATTATTTTTCCTTTTTTTTATTTTTACTACAAGCTTCTTTTTCAAAACTTGTTGCGTGTAGCTACATCAGTACCGCCCATAGTTGAATTACGATCAATCGACTAACCATGGGTCCTGTCTTCCTCCCATGATTTCAGCCCTTATAATGAGGGCTAATTGTGACATTAAAATTCATTGTTGGTGAAACCAAAAGGAAACAGAAGAAGAGTCTTTGGTAACATGAAGAAGTTCATTATTTATATCTTCTTCCTTTTTGTGAAATTTGTTTGTTCTGTTCCACTTTTCTCGCATTGCAAAGAGCAACTCAGGGGCATATTCATAAACTTGGGTTTTGTAGTTTTCTTATGGAAAATACTTGACTACAGAGCTCGCAATCATCTGGATGTGGTTGTCAATTTATTGAGATTCGCGTTCGTTTTTCTGACTTACTGGAAGTATATGCTGCCATCGAACTCATGATTCGCTCTCAAATGATAGTGAGAGTAGTTTCTGAAGTTGGCTTTCAATGTGTTGTAGACAATCGTGTCACCAAGTGGACTGTTGTCTTTCCATGCCTCGTAACCAGCAAGTAATACTCGAAGGTTGATTTGACGGTAGGCCTTATAATCGAATAAGATATACGTGAGATTTTTCTTAGCGCAGCAAATGTTTAAGCAACCCTCCTTCTTCTGTGCTTGCACAATCAGAAGAATGGAATATTCAAACCACACATATATATACATCTATTTGAATTATTGCCCATGGCATGTAGCTATTAAATAGCTTTCATAGGGCGGTTATAATAAGAATCACTTAAACAGGGGGCGTTTGTTAAGATATCAAACTAAAATTAGCTGTTGCTTATTGGGAATAACGTTGAAAAACGAATTCTGTTAAAAGTATAAGAGTATAAGGCAGATCGAACTTCTTACCTTGTCTAGCATGCTGATTCCATCTGAGATAATTGCTTTGACTTCTTCATCGACTTTATCTCCGTACATTTTTGTTAATCTTTTCATCTAATTAAAATGTATAAATTGGGCCTAAGCGGACATGCAATGCAAAAGTAATGTAAGATGTGTAGTATACACACAGTATATTATATGCAACCTGCACATCAATACACCTATTCTATATATTAGTATGGAAAGGTTTGGGTCTCACCAATGGCACACTGAACACAACATACAGTTTGACGTATTTTGTCACCCATGTTATTTTGAAGTCGTCATTTTTGAAATAATAGTATTGAGGATCGTTGGTTCGTTTTCCAATATCGTCTAAAATGAATGAAGGAAAAGTTTACTTTATTTAATAATTGTCCCTTCTTGGTAGGTACTCGATTAAAAGAACAAAGTTTGGTAGGGCTAAATATGAAGACAAACTTCACTGTGGACAGGACAGAGAGCGGATGCCTCTGTTAGGAGCAAGAAAGCGTCTCATATTTAAATAATATTTAATAATAATAATATCGCATTGATAATTTAAAGATTAGTTGCACAACATATAGTTTATATTCCTTTAGTTAGGTCAATTGGAGTTTGTTCAATCTAAACATCCATGGATGAAGGCACATGGACATGGACATTTCATTCCATGTGTCCATTTGAAAATCGACAAATGCATGCGTGATTTTTATCACATTGATAACTTGATATTCAACTTTCCCTTTTAATAAACTCCAATACTTACACTTTGGAATGCATATCATGCCCCTTGGAAGCAAAGGCTTTCCCAAATAAATATTGAAACTTGATGGCTTCTCGCTATCACAATTTACTGTCGTCAATGCATTAGCTTCGGTCACTTTCAAACATCTTTTCTTTGCAATAGAAATCACTGTCTTCGAGCAAGTAACTTGCGTGGATATCTGCAATATAAACATACATCCATCATAACATAACTCACAGAACTACCTCCATCTTTGTTAACTAAGCTACAAGTAATACTCTTCAATATGGTATGGTATTATCAAATTCATATTTAACTGAATATTTTCCCGAATGTGCAAAATTTAGAGGTTGGAGACATACAGTCGAGTACCGTATCTCCAACTCACATGGGAAGTAAAAACTTTTTAGGCATTTAGGTTGGAATTCGAGAAAATGTATGTATGGTCATTAATTTGTATGTAAGAGTAAAAAATAAACAAAGAAGAGAAACATTTGTCATTTGATTCATATATCTCATTATTGAAGTTTGCTTTATAATATTGGAGCGTTAGTTCTTCATCGATCAGCAATAATTGTTTGATACCTGGACGTCTCATTTCACGCTTTTTGTGAAAACCGAGAATGACGGGAAATGACATCAACAACAATTTTAACGATGCAAATTTGCGTATTGTGACCTTTTTCCAAATTTGGTCATCTTGAAGTCACATGACACCACGAAGGCAATCAAATGTTTCCTTCATTCTGTTATCTGATAACTTTCAAGTGGGCAATGAATGTTTATATAGGACCTATTTCTGCCCCACATGTTAGACAGGGTTAACTTGGCCCCTATTTTCATCCATTGTTAAAATTGTTCTTTGTTCTTTGCAAGACTTGTTGTTGGATACATAACTAAAGTCCATTTATTTTTAATATGAATTATCATTGCTATTATAATAATTGATAATTTAAATCCTTTGTAAATTTTTGTTCGGAACATTCGAGGTTTTGTACGGGAAGAGAATTTAGTCCGAGATGGAGAATAGCTCGAGATAATCGAGTTTGAGATAACGAGGTTTGTGCATACCTTGTTTTTCTTTGTGCCCTTCAAAGAACAGTCATCGACAGTAACATTGTCATTCTTATAAATGAGACACAACCCTGTGTGTGTGTTTTGCAAATTGTTCCCTTGCCATTTCCAAATTATCTTTGCATTTTTGTCTTCACAAAGTGATAGTTTTGCATCTTTGTTAACGCACAGCCCACTTCCAGTTGCTTCAATCTTAAATTCTTGAAGTCAAAATAAGTTAATCAGATAAATATAAAATTGTCAAAATTGGTTTACAGAATACGAAATGAAATTACCTTTTATTCCTTCGAAAGGATACGTCAGACTTTCGCTCTTAAATGGAGCTAAAATTAGACAATGAAATTAATTAGATTTTTTGCCAAAACAAAGTTGGACTTTAGGGGTTATATGAGCGGATGAAATGATTGTTGACACTGAGAAGTTACGTTTTCCTATCTTAAATAATGAACACAAAATCGGAGGTTTCTGAAAATTACCCATTTAATTAACAAACCTGACTTTGATCCGGCTGCCAGTGAGAGGAGAACCACAATGTATGCCAGCTTCATGTTGATCAAAATGTTCAACAATCACAAATAAATCAAGATCTGCCTTTAATTTATACAGTTGAATATTCTATGCTAATATATTCATAAGTCATAAATATTTAGACAGCTGGAAAGTTACTAAGACGCTCTAATATCCTCAGTGAAATGTTGATCAAAGTGATCAGCAATAAGTGGTAAATCAAGATCTGCTTTCACTTTATATATAATTTAGAACTATATATCAGCAAATATTTTGATAGTTGTAATACCACCTGGGGGAGAAGCTGTTTGTATTGCTAAGCAACAAACTAAAGCCTGATGAATGTTGAAAATTTTACTTATTAGTTCTTGAACAATAGCATTTATTACCATAGTTAATATATGTAATATAATTCATTGAGAAGATACAACATCACCCAGATAAACCAATTTTCTTTTGAGCTGCATTGCATTTTTTTGATTGGGTCTGCCCTTGTATCTGTATCAGTTGGCAGCCACGAAGGATTTGAAGTATGTTGAGCAACAAGCTATGTTATGAGGAACCACTTTCACTTTCTAAGAAGCCTGTATTTCACATGAGCGAAATGCGAAACAATTAACCATTAATTATTATCAGGAACGGGGCTTATTCGAGGGGAGGGCTTATTCAGAGGGGGGGGGCTTATTCGAGGATTTACAGTATGTTTAACAATCGCAGAGGTTATAAGAAAAAACTTTAATTTTGTACATTTCTATCACTGCAAATAGAGAATTTTTGAGACTGTTCCATTCAACTGTTCCATTCAACTGCCATCAATTTTGAGGTAAAGTAAGCTCCATGCATTGGCCCACTTTGCTTACCCACAAATGTCTCTGTGTACATTACATCTTAGCCATAGAATCTTCAGCATAAAAGCGTCTATTGCATTAAATGTGCAGTTCTTAAAAATGAGAAACTATCAAAGAACATTTAAAACTACATTTTGATCAAGCGAATTCAAAAAAGGAATTTCAGGAATTGAGCCTTCATCGATTGCTTATAAAATGCCCTGCATTGCTGTTTAGCATAACTCGTTAACATTGTTTTTCATCCAATTTGCAGTGTGTGTAATATATAAGCATGACCATTTCCTTATTCATGCTACCTCTTCTTATGAGAAACCAGGCATGGTCAAAAGTTAAGATGCCGTAGTCATACACATTTTTTTATATGAAACCAACATCCACAGTAGTTACTCCAGTTTCTAAGGCATCAGAAAACGTCAGAGCTCAAGTTTCTTAAGGGTTTTTTAAAATAATAATCATTATCATCACGTGAACAAAACAATAAACAAAGCTAGAACAAGAGCATCACGTGCACAAAACAGAAACATGACAGCAAAACATGAACATGGCCCAGCCAATATTTTCAATGAAAAAATAAGAGTTTTGCATTTTGTGTATTTTAAAATCAAATCAAACGTTTTTACCTCGAGTACCGCAGTTTCTTATTTTTTTCTGATTTTAAGTACTGGTTTATTACAGTCAAAACTATAATAGCGATCACCTCTAACTAATGGCCACCTCCCAGTATTGGCCATTTGACCTTGCAGTTAAGGTGGCCGCTACTCGCAGGTTCGATTCTAGGCATATTAAGCTCGGGAAAAATTTTGAAAACTGCAAAATTTCGATTCTTAAAATATTGTCATTTTGGTAGAACGAAGTTGATTGCATTTGGATCGTTCCCTCGCCAAGCTGTTCAAGAAAGCTTTTTAGTCTACTTCAATCGGAGAAACTTTCGCGGGAAGAAACTTTCGCGATCTTCGCGTTTTTGGTCAAAATTCGCGAAAGATTATTGCGCGAAATTTTCTAAAATATGAAATTCGCGAAAGTATATTCTTGATAAAAATTTCAAAATTCGAAATTCGCGAAAGTTTATTCTCGCAAAAACGCTATTATGAAAAAGTGGTAGTCCCAGAGTGAAAGGCGATTAACAAAGAAGAATATTTATTCATTAGTTAGTTTCATGGAAAGAAAAGGGAAGGCAGAAAAGGCAGAGTGAATACGGAAACGAAGCTGACTTATTTTAATATTGTTCTTCTTCTGTTAACGTTGTAAAAATGAGAAAAATTTATGAAAAAGTTTCACTTTGAATAAAAACTACTTCAAGGTTTCTGTTTAAAGTTTCTGTTCAGACTTGGAATTCGCGAAAGTTTATTCTCGCAAAATATCCGATTTAGCCTAAAACGCGAAAGTTAATTTTCGCCTCGCGAAAGTTTCTTCCCGCGAAAGTTTCTCCGATTAAAGTAAATGAATCTCAATGCAAATAGACATTTTTATGTACCAATAAATATTCCAAGTTGCTAATTTCGGCGTAATTTTCTCAGCAGAACAGAAAACCAAATATGGCGCCCAATTTGACGCACTCCTTATGAATTGCACATATAACATATCATTTAACATTTGTTGAACTATCAGCTAATGACTTTAATTTTCTGAAAGAGTAATTGCTATATTGGGATAATTATTATTAAAAGACATTTTTGCCAAGTGCTGAACAAATATACTCCCACATGGCGAATACTTAACAGATAATGAGCACATATGGCTATTAAATCTTACTGAAACTATTTTACGCCTGAATTGCTCCGGGCGAATTGCTGCTTGGGGTTTTACTTGTGAAGCATAGTAAATAACAACAATGCAGCGTCAGCAGGGTCACATTTTCTCTCCCATTGTCTGCACATTTTCCCTTGTTTTGCTTGCCTTTCTTGAAAATTAATTCTTGAAATTACCGGGGTGACTAACTTATGCAATTTCTATTGTTAATCGATTAGCCAATCACAATCAATAATTGCGAGGTAGGTACATGTTAGCAAAGCTAGAAGGGCCCTGGGTTCGAGGTTGTGCAAACCATTCAAACCATAGAATTAATTCTATGATGCAAACCATATATGGTCAATAAGAATGGCAAGAGGCGTTGAAACACGGAAGTGACCAGGAGGAGACGAAAACGAGAGTTTGTTGTGTGGGGGTTGAATGTGGCTATTGCTAAAAGCGGGAACGGGGAACGGTCGGGGAACGACCGGGGAACGGAATAACCTGGGAACGACCGGGGAACCGTCGGGGAACCGTCGGGGAACGGTTGGGGAACCGTCGGGGAACCGTCGGGGAACGGTCGGGGAACGGAAGTATGAAACCGCTTGAAACTTACCAGCTAAATAAATGCGGAAACGTTTATGGAACGTTACGAAACGTTTATCTATTATAACTGTAAATAAAATTGACAGTCTTAATAGGTAAACAAGGTAAACTTTATATATAGTTTTAATGTATGTAAACAAGGAAAGACCAGATGCATTTTGTGAATGTGAATATCGCCCGCTTTGATGACTTCCGATTCGCTGTTTGTATCATCACTCCGTCCAATGCGAGCTGTCAACGATGTCTGTTCAACACCAATAATTTAGTGGTCAGGGGGTAGACTGTAATTCAGAATTAATGACTCGTCTAACCAATAACATAGAATGAGAAAATATACTATGCCCCATGAAACAAACTCGAAGGATGTAGAAAGGATGCGCCATCTTATCTTTTCTGGGCCATCTTATAATATGTAGAATTAGAAAAATGTGATTGAGCATGATGTAAGATATATAGATTTAGAATATAGGATTTTTGAAGAATACAACAACATCATCAGGCGGACCGAACGTTGGGTTTTTAATCTCATAAGCCCTGTCCACACTACACAAACTAACCCAGGTTCGACCCGGGTTAAATTAAACCTGGGGCGAACCCTGTTTTGTCCACACTTGATTTTCATATTTTGTAATGTGGACGCAAAGTCGGGGCGAACCCAGGTTAGCTAACGCTACGCATGCGTAGTCAAATTTTATGTCGCTGTGCAACAAGAACAAAACAAACAAAAATATATTCTATCACAAAAACGATCAACAAGATGGAAGGTGCCGGAGTGATAGTGCAAGCTTCCATTTCAATTTATCAATTTATTTATTTGTTGAAGCCACGTGAGATCGTTTGCGTGTGAGTGATCAAAATTGTATTTTTATTTTTTGGCGCGCAATGCAAAATGCAAATATGCGCATGCGTTGCAAAAACTAACCCAGGTTCGCCCCAGGTTTGTGTCCACACTTGAAATTTTTACACTAACCTGGGTTCGACCTGGGTCGAAACCAACTCTGGACATGGGTTAAACTAACCCGGGGCGAACCCAGGTTAGTTGTGTCCACACTGCAAAATCTAACCTGGGTTAACGAAAACCTGGGTCGAACCCGGGTTAGTTTGTGTAGTGTGGACAGGGCTATATTTCCACTTTTTGGCCTTTGTCATCGGTGTCAGAAGTCTTTGTTTTTTCGTCTTTTGTTCTGCCTCTCAGGACAGGAGCTTTGCTCGACAGGTTTCACGCGTACTGCACTCTTTGAATCTAACTAAACGTGCTGCGGTGAGAAACCACCTGGCGAACACATTTCGAAATGACATAGTTATTCTATGAAAGATCTAATCGTGTTTTACTGGCTATTAATAAATTTAAAACTTTATCTTGTTTAAATAAAACTCACTGTTATCTTCAGCAAGAGGTGGAGTTTGTGTTACTGGCAAAACTCGAATGAGGGGAGCTTAGGGAAGCATGTTACTTGTTGTAACTGCTAAGCGTTAGTGTGTGTTGTGTTCCTATTTGCTAGGAAGAGATGATGTGCGTAGACTTCGCGTACTTATCTTATAAGATGGCGCATCCTTTCTACATCCTTCGAGTTTGTTTCATGGGGCATAGTATATTTTCTCATTCTATGTTATTGGTTAGACGAGTCATTAATTCTGAATTACAGTCTACCCCCTGACCACTAAATTATTGGTGTTGAACAGACATCGTTGACAGCTCGCATTGGGCGGAGTGATGATACAAACAGCGAATCGGAAGTCATCAAAGCGGGCGATATTCACATTCACAAAATGCATCTGGTCTTTCGTTGTTTACATATTAAAACTTTAAAGTTTACCTTGTTTACCTATTAAGACTGTAGATTTTATTTACAGTTATGATAGGTAGACGTTTGTTACGTTTTATAAACGTGTAAAAACTTGTAAATTTCAAGCGGTTTCATACTTCCGTTCCCCGACGGTTCCCCGACCGTTCCCCGACGGTTCCCCTACCGTTCCCCGGTCGTTCCCAGGTTATTCCGTTCCCCGGTCGTTCGCCGACCGTTCCCCGTTCCCGCTTTTAGTAATAGCCAGTTGAATGTTGAGTTGATCGATTGATTTTGTTGTGTGATCACTCTCGCTCGGTTATAAAAGCTTCATCACATTGAATATCAAGAAGTCGACCGAAAACATGGCTAGTGCATTATGGCAAGAAGAACTTGTTAAATTGAGAAAGCAATTTGACTCAGTGAGTATCAGGGCTCATTTTGTTTGTTTTGCCGCGTGTTCTTGTTATGCTCGAATTCGATCTTAAATTAAGTTATTATTATCAGTGAACCCAACTGAGCCTAACTTTAATGACTTGGTCCGTGCTCTTAACTATTCTTTTTCGTGAGTAACAAGCATTGCCGTGAGTCCAGAAAATTTCTACTTTCCACATCTCTTTGGCATGCTAACTTTTCGCTTTTGTTTTATTTACGCTGAGAGACCTTTTATTTTTATTAGTTTTTCTTGCTGTTATGTTGAATCATGTTGCAGATTTTCTCGGGTTTATATAAAATATTGAAATTGTGAGTTTATGTTGTCGTGCATTCTAACGAAGATTCCCGACAAAGTGGCACACCATGGGAGTTTAATGAGATCATATCAAGGTTATTTCAGTGAGAATATAGCTACATTCGGTTTAATAATTTCCTTGCGAAGTTTGGAGACACGAGGACGATGACAGAAATCGATGAGCTGATCAGAAAGATAAAAAGCAAAATCAAATTTATTTCGTTTATATCTGAAGAAACCTAGGAAATCATTACAAAAAGTGAACCGAGAAAGATTGAGAGACAACCAGTGTTTACGAATCAAAATTGAGCGGATATCAAAGCCTGAAAATGCATATTCAAGAACTCAATATCGAAAATGATGAAAATCCAGTCAGTATCAGAGAATGGAGAATACAAATGGATGATTGTCGGAAAGAATTCTAGCCTTATATTCACAGATTGAAAGGCGCATCAGAAGAATTCAAAGAGCAAACAAAACGAGAGGAAGAAGTCAAACTAAGGAAAACAAAACAACGTTAACTTAAAATAGATATTGAGCTAGAGAAACTAACATTCAATCAAAGGGCTGAATTCGAGAAACAACTGGGTGATGCCAAAGAAAGGCCTCGAAAATTGCAAGGGGGTTACGGTCATATAAAATTACCAAAACTGAAGATCACAAAATTCAAGGGAAAGCATATTGATTGGTTCAGATTCTAGAATCAATTTGAGTCAGAAATAGATAAGAAACAAATAGATTCCATCACCAAATTTAACTACTTGAAGGAATTTCTAGATCCAAAAGCAAGGCTACTGATAGAGAATCTAATGTATAACACAGAAGGTTATGAAAGAGCCAAACAGATCTTAATAAGAAAATTCTGGAAGCTTAGTGAAGTAATAAGTTCTTATATAGAAGTAACAATGTTTTTACCGCACATCAGAGGGGGGAATGTATCGAAAATCCATGATTTTCTGAATACGCTCCTCCCTAGCGTGCAAGCCTTGGAATCTATGGAAAAGTTGCGAGAGATTTCTGGGTATACAAGGATGACGCTAGACAAGTTGGAAGGCATCTGGGCAGATTTGACAGACTTGATGAAAGTTGGCATGAAAGGAGATTTTCTCAGCTTGTTGATGCATTGACTAAATAGACAATCTCACTATTCCAAGATTAGAGCTAGTCTCTGCTCACATGGGGGCTAATCTAGTAGATAATGTTAAAGGAGCACTAACAGGGTATCCTATCAACAATGTAATTGGATGGCTTGACAGTTGTGTTGCCTTGCACTGGATAGCTGGAGCGAACAGATACAAACGATTCATGAGTAACCGAGTAGCAAAGATAAGAGAAAAAGATTATATTAAATGGCGACATGTGCCTACTTCAGAAGACCCAGCAGACATTGCAAGCAGAGGCTGTCATGCAAGTAAACTAGACGATAACTGGTTCAAAGGGCCACAATGGATCACAGAGGATGAACAATTGCCACCTAACATAGTGACACAGGATACAGATGTCACAGACCCGAAAAGTGCTTCGAGAACAAACAAAAAACTGCCTTGGTGCACTTCTGGTCATTCTGATCTTAACCCATGGTTGATTCTCCTTTCTACTGAATTACATAACGAATTTATACACAAACAGAATCTAAAATTAGTTACAGACATACGTAGAACTACAAGCTGGTGTTGACAGACAAAAGGAAGGGTTTGATTTAATAATGTAACTGACGTAAACGAACTAAGAAAACAATGAGACACTATTTTGGAAACCCCGCACCCACTGAGTAACAGAGACAAGAATGAACGAATGAAAAACGAGAGGCCTAAATAATAATTTGTGACACAGATGAGACTGAGAGAGAAGCAAAGGCAGTAAAGGAGATGTTAAAGGTGACAATGGAAGATAACGATGCACTAGACCAAGCACTTGAGAAATTCACATTCAAGAAAGCAGTTAGAATTACAGCGTTCGTGAAAAGATTCATTGAAAACTGCAGATTGGGTGCGAAGGAGCGCATAAAAGGACCAATAATCAAGAGTTTGATAAAGCACAAAAAATGTGGATACTGAGAACACAAAGTAGACACGAGAAAACAGAGAAATTCGAAGGCGACTTCCATAGCTTGGGGCTTAAAAGGAACGAGAAATGTATATACATCTGCCATGTCATGGGAGAATACAAGGAGAATACCCAGTGTTTCTACCCAGCACTGCATTTTTCACAGAGAAATTCGTAGCGCATGCACAGAAAGCAACGTTGTGTGGAGGCATCGGTCTTACCATGGCCAAAGTTAAAGAAAGCCATTGGGTCCCTAAATTACGACAACTGTCAAAGAAAGTGATTACGTAAGAGCTGCTCTACATGCAAGAGATTTCATGCTACACCTTACAATGTGCCAAGGCCAGGTCTATTGCCAACAAACAGGACTGAAGGAAACAGACCATTTGAAGTAGTAGGCGGGGACTTTGTAGGTCCAATGAAGTACGTAACAAAGGGGAAAACCAAAGGAAAGGCATATATCGTGTATATGCCTTTCCTTCTTATATCGTGTATATGCCTTTCATATATCGTAATTTGTTAAAATCCATCAGAAGGGATGAAAGGTTAAATGAAACACTGGCGGACATGTTGATCACCTGGTTGTTCAACATGAGCGAAGCACCATGGTGGGGTGGTCAGTTTGAGAGAATAATCGGATTAAAAAAGAACGCAATGTATAAAGTTCTAGGAAAAGCACATCGGAAGTTCGATGAGTTAAAGGAAGTATTGCTGGAGGTTGAGATGATTATGAACAACAGACCTCTTAGCTACGTGGAAGACGACTTACAGTTATCTGTGTTAACGCCAAACATGATGTTGCCAAGTGAGAGAAATGCGTTGTTGGAAATTGACGTCGAAGAAATCAAAGACAGAGGTTTGCGAAAAAGAGCTAAGTATCTGAACAAATGTGGAGATAACTTTTGGAAAAGATGGAAAAAAGCGTACATAAGATCATTAAGAGAAAGACACAACATGAACTCATGGAACTACAATGTGATACTAATAGAGTTGTAAAGCTAAATCCTGAAGCAAAAAACTTTCGTACAAGAAGAAGAGCGGCTGATGTTGCCTCAGAAACAGTTAAAGAGACGTTAAACTACGAAGAAAACGAACTAGAGGATAATTAAGGTGTTTGGCGCTTATTTGGCTCAAACAGGGGGGAGTGTGTGGGAAATCTCACCACCCCCGGAAAACTTTTCGGGGGTATTGAGACTTGTAGTGCTTTGTTGAAGTAAATCTTATGCATCCATTTTATAGTGCTGCGCTCGTAAATTCAAGAGAGAGGTTGCCACTTTGCACGAGTTAGACTGACATCATCAGGATAGCCCTTTGGCAAGTTAAAAATCTGTCTGGCAGCTCTTGAATGAATTGTCTCGAGTTTCTGGAACAAGGCTACTAAGCAGTTTCCCCAGACTGATACAGAATAAGTAATTCCTGAAATGACTCTTTTATAATAAATTTCTTCAAGGACATTTGTTGGTATATATGTAGCTACCTAAGCAATAAGATGAGCATGTGTGTGGTTTGGTTAGATAATTTGTTTTTGCTTCAATCTTCAATTCTTTTCTTTTGAACAATCAATAATAATACCATCAATAAAAACGTCTTCAAACTCAGAGAACATATTTTATTTTATTTTGACTGTATCCACTAAGGAGAAAGAACACGATATAAATTCCTGCACGTATTGTTTACTATTGAATGGGTGAGCAGTTTTGTTATCAGAAGCCATATTTTGCTTATGGGAAATTGTTTTTGTTAGCTTGGAACCTAACACACACATCGCTAATGAGGGTGTATTATTATTATTATTATTATTATTATTATTATCATTTATAATTTTACAATTAAAATCGAACGGTGGTAGATTGAGATCATCCGCTGTTATAAAGATCAAAAATTGTTTAATTTATTTCAAAGTTGATGTTTCTTGTGTGCCCTTGGAGATCCAGCGAACTGCTTGACAATTTTTTTCAATTTTAGTTTGATTTAGATCATAATGGGCAGCTTACTTCTAAAGAAATTGGAGCAGCTTTCAAAAAGCTGGGACACAATCTTCCTGAAGATGAACTGAGAAAAATTATCAAGGAAGTTGACACGAATAAGAATGGAACTATTGATTTTGATGAATTTGTGGAGGTAAATTCCCATGGCTATTATATCAATGGTATTTTGCAAATTTTTCTGATCAAGCATGTTTGTTCCATGTCGTCATAAAGATTCCATGAAGTTGGGTGTTTCTGTATTGTTTTATACAGAGGTATTTCATTTTTCTTTTAAATGTTTTTAGATATACAAATCATCCGTGGTTGTGGTCGGGCCATCAGGTTCTAAAGAGTCGGTTCAGAAGAGAGACGAAAAGTGAAACTTCAGAGTCATCAGCTTAGGGTACAAAACATTCACATTCAGATGCCAAAAAATTTTGAAAACTGCAAAATTTCAATTCTTAAAATGTTGTCAATAGACTCCAGTTTGTGAATGACGTTTGTGAAATTATAGTATTTGCGAATATAAAAAATGTTGGCAATAATTTGGTAGAATGAAGTTGATTGCATTTGGATCGTTCCATCGCCAAACTGTTCAAGGGAGCTTTTTGGTCTAAATGAATCTCAATGTAAATAGACATTGTTGTGTGCCAATTAAGCTGCAAATCTCAAGAAATTGGGCGGTTAGCCTACCGGCCCGGATTGCTTGAGCAAAGAAAGGCATTTACGGTCGGTGATTCCGACAAACTCCGGCCGGTACACAAGGCAGTACTGACCGAATGGTCAAACTACAGAACAATGACTGAAATCATAATGCAAATCAATAAACAATAATAAGGAGAGGAAGGGTGGGAGAAATTGTGCTAGCTCTCTTGAGTACTCTGCAAGTCGTTCAGATCAGCAGGTCAAGTCTTTCCGCCAATTCTGGATTTGAGCCTCGTTTTCATTAGCTTCCTCGTTTTCATTCTGCCCTCACACACGTGTTGTAGCTGAGCCGAGCCCTCTTCCATCTTTCTTTTTGAAATCGCACGAAAGACAAACATGGCGAAATGGAGAAAGTCGTTGCGAGTGAGTACGAAGGGACGCTCATTTCAAAAATTCCAGAATGAGGAAAGGCACTTGTATTAAACTGAAAACATTTTCAATACAAAACTGAACAATTAAGCATTTTGTGAGACATTTTGCACCTGTCTGTGTCATTTTTGGAGGGGGTTTAATCGAGGGGGGCGTTTATTCGAGGGGGCGTTTAATCGAGGAATACGGTATTGTGTCTGTTAATTTCTTTATTCATTTATTTGTTTATTTCAATTTCTGTGGAAATGGACATAAATTTATGCTCTTCTCCTGGTTTTGAGACCCATATCTGCCAGGATTAAGTTTTCATTTTGTTTGAAAAGAAAGATGGTTGCATGTCAATTGTTTTTTATTTGAAAGTATAGAAACAGGTGAGTTTCATTTTTTACTTCCAATTTAGCTCTTGTTGGATTTTGCAAATTACCAGCGGTTGCAGTTGTTTGATTTGATTTCATGTTTGATAAAAATGGTTAGGCCTTTGACGAGCCGACCAATTAATTTTTTGGGTTATTTTATAAAAAAATGAAAAGTAATTATTTTCATTGCTACATTCACAGATTAAATCCTATATTCATGGTCAGCTGAAGGACGGAGAATACTATTTAACATTAAATTAACAAACTTTAATGAACCTTAATTTCTAACTTCACCTTTGGTTACTGAATTGGAATAAATTTAATATTTGATTTGAATTAATGAGAGAAATAATTTTGAATTTGGACATGCATGTAATGTAACTAAAGCACAATTGTTTTTATTGATCCGATTATTAGGGTAAAATATCATATGTAATAATACATGACCTGCTCTTTTTAGTGGTGGTGAATCCATGCAGGTTTATCAAGTTCTGTGTTGTTTTTCATAATCATGAATACAAGTCCTAATGAAATGCGATTATCAAACGAAAAGTAACTTTCACATTAACTTGTACGCGACACATATACAAAAACATACAATTGATGAAGACTTTTTGGCTGCGTTTACACGAGAAATTTGGAACGGTTCCATTCGGAACCATTTGGAACCGTTCCAAATTTGGCTGCGTTTACACGGGATCGGTTCCATTTTGAACTATTCGAAATTATTGCGCAAAGCGGTGCTGTGGAGGCGTGCTTGATAAGCTCAAAGGGCGCCATTTTTGTGATTCCCTTTGTTCACGACCACATGACGCTCGGATTTTATGCCTCACTTCCTATCCGTACTCTTTTGGAACCGTTCCACCCGTTTACACGAGCATTTTGGAACGGTTCCGTGAAACGGTTCCAAATGGAACCGGTCCCGTGTAAACGCAGCCTTTGTCAACAGTTCTCGAAAAAGCACGAAAACTTATTGAGTTTACATTCTTTTTAACTTTTCTCACAGCTTCGGCATTTTCCCGCCATTTGATGCTGAATTAAAAATTGACGCCACGCCACTTAGCCTAGCGCACACGCCGGCGTCAAAAATTGCCTGTGTGCGGAGTTTTTTCATGGCAATTTTTGTTGCCGGCGACGAGTTTTCAGATTCAGGATGCTAAATATTTTTTTTGTTTCCGGCGATAAAAAACAAAAATTGCGCTGTGTGCGAACTTTGACAACAGCTATCTGATAAGTTGTCCAATTATAGAAGCAAATTGAGCCACGTGACAATGATTTTTACTCACTTTCTGCATAGGCAAGCAAGCGTCCAAGGCAAAAATGATGGAAACCTGGACTGAAGATAGATTAAAAAAAAGATACATTGGTGGATTGTGGATTTGTGGAGAGAACGCTGATGGGTGCTTATACGCTGTCAACTCTCCAGAGTATTATATGGGGTGGGGCAAGTTGTAAATAGCAGTCCTGTTAGATGTAACAGGTAATTTAAAGCCCTAGTCGATATCTATAATTTTGTTTAGGCCTAGCTAAGTAGGTAGCTAACTGGCTTTTCTTTGAAAGTAAACAAAGCCCTTGTGATTTGTTATCGCGCATGCACGCGTGGCAACAAAAATCGTCTGTGTGCGGGCAACAGTGTTTGTCATTGGCGACAAAAATCACAGTCGCCAGCGACAAAAATCGCCTGTGTGCGCTAGGCTCTCCTTATAGTCCAGAGTGGTTTGCAAGCCTCCTTTTTTGGCCTAAATTTTGGCTGAACGTGATTGGTCAAAGTAAACAATGGCCATTTTTTAAAAGCTAAATACTGCAATCTGATTGAGGCGACAAAAATTTGTCGCCGCGAGGAGATTTTTTCCATTTTTTGAGCTGTAAGTTAATAAGTCCCTCAACGGAGCTAGCAAAAGCGAGTGAGGCAGAGGGACGCAATATAGTGAGTCTATATATTTACTAGCTCACAATTTAGGCCTATTTATGTTCACTGTTCATGTTTTATAGCAGACCTGGTCGTAAGATTTTTAGCAGGTGGGCGCGGCGGTAAATCGCCCTCCTCGTTGTTGTTAGAAGGTGAGCTATTCTTAAGAGAAACAATAGTTTACGGTGGGCAGTTCCTTTGAAATTTGATTGAAGAGGAGGGCAATATATTGCCCACCTTGGGTGAACGAGGTACTAAAATTCTCGAAACACGAGTCTCATGCTGACCTGCTGACCTGCTGGCCTGCTGACCTACAGAGTGGACCTGCCGATTAGAACTATGATTAGACATAATTGCATTTTAAATCATTAGATATTTCAAATTGCTAATTTCGGCGTCATTTTTTCAGCAGAACAGAAAACCAAATATGGCGCCCCATTTGATGCACTCCTCATTAATTGGACATATAAAATATCATTTAATATTTGTTGAACTACCAGCTAATGAATTTAATTTTCTGAAATAGTAATTGCTATATTTGGTTAATTATTATTAAAAGACTTTTTTGGCTATGTTTTTAATAAATGTTTCACCACATGGCGAATATTTGACAGATAATGAGCACATCTGGGATGGCTATTAAATCTTACTGAAGCTATTTTACGTCTGTTACTTAAACTGTTTTGCGCCATTCTCTCTACCATAAATCGTCGATTCACCCTCCCCCCGGGCTGATATATTTTTGATTCCTTTTGATGGGGCTTATTCTGGAGTGGGGGCTTATACGAGAGGGGACTTATATAACTATATGGAACATGGCACATAAAAACTCATTTTCAATAGGATATTTCATAATATATATACAGGGTGTGCCAAAAAAGTAACCTCATAAACAAAATATTTTTTAGGAAATGCATCCTATGAACAACTTGTTCCAAATTTTTACCAAATGATATTTAACTCAAAAGACATCTTCATTTTGTATTTATGTTTTGTCGTTTTGGAACAATTATAATTTTACAAATTTTAGTCGTGAAGCCTGCTGCTATGACATTTAATGTATAAGAATTGACGACGTTGGAAGAGCAATACATATGTTTTGTCATTTTCAGCTTGTTCCGAGGAAAGTTATATGCCCAAAATATCACATAAAAATAAACACTTCATCCAAAATTTGAAAATTGAAAAACGTTGGAAAAGAAAAAGAATCATTTTTTAATTTCATGACAAAAACTTTTCTATTGGTCTGAGAATAACATATACAATACTGCGCCATCGAATCAAGCTATTGAATGGACACGGGCTTTGTTGTCAACGGAAAATTAGGAAAATAATTAATACTTGGCTCCAGAAAGACTTCAAAAATTTATTCAACAGGGAGGAGGACACTTTGAACATCTTGTTTAATTATTTTTTGTTTTTGTTATTTCTAAATTTTTTGTTCTCTCTTTTAATGTTGTCAATTTTCAGACACGAAATGTCATTACAGTGGGTTTCACGACCAGAAATTTTAAAATTACAATTACTCAAAACTGACTCAACATAATGATACAATAATGACTTTTTGGCCCACCCTGTATAATGAAACGCTGGCACCTTAAGGCAGAAGACTTGGTGGGTGATTAAGAGGTTGTGGTAAAAGATCAATATGTTTCAGGTTTTTCTGCAGTGTTCACAATGGACAATTAGAATGACGCAGCCATTACGCGTGCAATTAAGAAGAACACAGTTGCTGGTAGAGGTGACACATCCATTTGTGACGACGCAGCCTTGTGACCTCGTTTTCATCTGCTTTGGAATCGATGACATCATACAAACCATATATGGTCAATAAGAATGGCAAGAGGCGTTGGCACACGGAAGTGACCAGGAGGAGACGAAAACGAGAGTTTGTTGTGTGGGAGTTTGAAAGTTGAGTTGATCGATTGATTTTGTTGGGTGATCACTCTCGCTCGGTTATAAAAAGCAGGCTTGTTGTCGGACTGGCTCAGTCAAGTTTATCGGTCTTATTAAACCCACATTCCTTCCAAGAACAGTTTCATCACATTGAATATCAAGAAATCGACCGAAAACATGGCTAGTTCATTCTCGCAAGAAGAACTTGCTGAATTGAAAGAGAAATTTGATGCAGTGAGTATCGGGGCTCATTTTGTTTGTTTTGCCGCGTTTGTTCTTGTTGTGCTCGAATTCGATCTTAAATTAAGTTATTATTATCAGTGAACCTAGCTGAACTTAACTTTAATCGTTTGGTCCGTACTCTTAACTGTTCTTTTTCCCGGGTTGTCCTAGCTTAGGCTTGTGGTGATTTGTATCATGATGGCATGTTCTTGCAAAGTTTTAAAACCGTTAGAGTTCGAGATGGTTTGTTTCCTTGTCCTCACCACACGCAGCCTAGGCGTGGCGTGGCATTTTAGCAGTTTTGCAAATACAGATATATTTGTATAACTGCTCAACATTTATGGGTAACATCGAAACTATATCCACAGGTATCGTGAAAAAAGGAGACATCGAAATTTTAATGTCAGATAATGCTTCACCTTTCACTTTCGCCCGTGGTGAGAGGCTTCTTTTCCCTGTTTCTATTTCCTCGATGGATAGAGTAACAAGCATTTCCGTGAGTCCAGAAAATTTTGATGTTCCACATTTGTTTGGCATGCTAATCATCATCTCATTATAATTTCAAAGTGTTGATGTAATTAGGCCGTAATCATGGCTGGAGCTTGACTGTAAATTTTTGTAAATGACCTAGATACGGAGCCAACTTTTGAAATATGGTTGCTTTAATGATCTTTGCTCAAAATTAATGATAATATAGGTTTCCTTGTCGCACGCCTTTGCATGTTTTGTTGAAGAAAAAGTCCACAAAAAGGATATATATTGTTGAATCTAATAATTCCTGAAATATGTGCACTCACAACCATATTAAAATTTTGTTCTTTTTGCCTTGCAACAATTCATTCTTTACTGGTGCCTTAAAAAGGGCAATTGTTTATGAACTTGAGCCAGTTAAGTTTTAAAATTATGACTGAGGCTAGACACAATAAGATGAGCATGTGTGTGGTTCGGTTAGACGTTAGATAATTCATTTTTGCTTCAATTCTTTTCTTTTGAGCAGTGAATAATAATACCATCAATAGAAACATCCCCAAAGAACATCTTTTATTTTATTTTGATTGTATCCACTAAAAAGACAAAACACAATATATTGTATCCTGCATTTATTGTTTACTATTGAAAGGATGAGCAGTTTTGTTATCAAGAGCCATATTCCAACTTAATTTTAAAGAATGAAGAGCTTTGCAAACTTAGAAAACCTTATTTGTCGAAAATTTTGATTAAAATATGTGTAACAAGGCTGGTGTGTACATCACACCACCCCTCTTGTGTTTTATGGCCTTTGGTGGAATGGAACAGCATATATTTAATTAAAGTTGGATTTTTTTCTTCCAACAAACCTTTGGTCTGAGTGGAACACCGCTCTTTAATCAAAGCTGGCTTCTTTTTTAACAATCTTTATGAAGCTTTCAAGTATTTTGCTTATGGGAAATTGCTTTTGGTGGTTTGGAACCAAACACATTGCTAATAAGGGTGTATTTTCTCTAATTTTAGTTTGATTTAGATCACAATGGGCACATTACTTCTGGCGAAATTGGAGTGGCTTTCCAAGAGTTGGGAGAAAATGTTCCTGGCTATAAGCTGAGAGACATTATCAAGGAAGTTGATGCAAATAAGAATGGAACTATCGAGTTTGATGAATTTTTGGAGGTAAGTTACCATGGCTATTATATCGATGGTATTTTGCAAGTTTTTCTGAACAAGCATGTTCCATGTCATAAAGATTCCATGCAGTTGGGTGTCTCTGTATTATTTTACACAGAGGTATTTCATTGTTCTCTTAAATGTTTATAGATATACAAATCAGTCTCAAACAAGTTCAAATCATCGGCTTTTAAAGAGCTGATTAAGAAGAGGGACAAGGTACAGGTGAAAGGTGGAACTTCAGAATCATCAGCTGAGGGTACAAAACATTCACATTCAGATGCTGAAAGCACAGCTTTTGCTGACTGGATCAACTCTGTGCTCGCTTCTGATCCAGATTGTGCCCCATATCTTCCAATTTCTGTGCAAGCAGGTGATGATGAATTGTTTGAGAAGTTGAAGGATGGAATTCTGCTGTGGTATGCTTTCTTGCTATTTCTCTTTATATTTTGATATTTAGGTGTTTCTTTTCTACGCAGTGCATGTAGTACTTAGTTTCAGCAAATTTTTTTGGCACCAACGTTTAAGGAGCAGCACTGTAACATTTTTTAAGACGGCTGCTTGTAACCTGTTACAGGCCTAATTAAGAGAGGCAAGGATAGAACCTCTTTCTTTTTACATATCAATGCTCACAGAAAAACCTTTTACAACCTTGTTTTAGAAATATGTACTCACAGTTGGTATTTACTTTTGATTGTTGCTAATTTTTTTTCCTAGCAAAATGATCAACCAGTCAGTTAGCGACACAATTGATGAACGAACAATCAATAAAAAGCAACTGAATGCATTCAAAATCCATGAAAACCAAATCTTGGTTGTCAATTCTGCTAGTGCTATTGGATGCAGTGTCGTAAATATTGGTGCAGAGGATTTGTCAAAAGGAAAATCTCATCTTCTTCTTGGTCTGCTTTGGCAGATTATTAGAGTGAGTAAACTTTTGTAAATTGATCAATTTTATCTGCTCCTTTTCTGTATTTGTTTCTTGTTGTCTAATAAAAGGACCATCTGGTGTACCTTGTTTATCCTTGTATTCAGAATTTGTCTTCTGAATAAATTTGTTGATTTCATGCACTTTATTTTCAGATTGGTTTATTTGCTAAAATTTCGCTGTCTAGCAATCCAAATATTGCAGCACTGTTGCGTGATGGTGAAACACTTGAAGACTTGATGAGACTCTCACCTGAAGAACTTCTTCTTCGCTGGGTTAATTATCATCTTGAAAAGGCGGGATCAAACAAACGAATCAATAACTTTTCTGGTGACATCAAGGTACAGTATAGACTTGATTACTTGTTATGGCTGTGCTTTCCCATTTTTTCAACCTGGATATCTTATATTGTTTGACTTAGGCTGTCAATGTCTTGAGGATTTTTTAACCCTCAACCTCAACTAGTCAAATGTCAGCATCAGCATCAACTCTATTTTTTACCAACTTCCAAGTCTCTTTTTTAAAATATTTTTATTTTTTGTGTAGGATTCAGAAGCATATGCGATCTTGCTTCACAGAATTGCTCCTGAACCAAGCATTATAGACAGACCAGAGGCTTTGATGGGGGTATGGTATACCTTTTTTATATCAGCTGTACATATCAATCTTTGAACAGTCTTTGATCGGTACAGAACTTCAAAATTGCTTTTAAAATCGGAAACATGGTGAAACATAGTAAATAGCATTTGCTTATGGCTGTTTTAAGTTGTTTTTCAAATTGCGTGGAAACGTTGCCGATATAGGGTAGTTTTAGATAAACAGAGCACTTTTGCGGGCCAAACTTTTTGTCTACCGAGAAATCTGTGATTTAAAGACACCATTTTAAGTACTTTTCGTAAGAAAATCGCAGATTTCTCGGTTGACAAAAAGTTTGGTCCGCAAAAGTGCCCTGTTTATCTAAAACTACCTTATATCTGCAACGTTTCCACGCGATTTGAAAACAATTTAAAACAGCCATAAGCAAATGCTATTTACTATGTTTCGCCATGTTTCCGATTTTAAAAGCAATATTTCAATCTTCACACACATTGCATAAAGAAACAGATATACAATTATATTTTCTGTGAATATTTCTTTCTGAAGATTAAACATAATTTCAGTGCCATGTTGGAAATATGTGTCTTTAATAAACACTGAAAGCTAACAGAATAAGCAATATGGTTGTAGCATCTTTCAATATTCTAAAGCTGGTACATTTTATGTTTTTATATGTCTGTTTTAGGTTGGTAATTTGAACAAACGAGCTGAAATGCTCTTGAGCAATGCAGATAGAATCAAATGCAGAAAGTTCTTGAGAGCCAAGGTTGGTAAATTTATTGCTTTTCGCAAAATAAATAGACAGACTTAACCAACTCTATTTGTTTGGGGTTTTGTTTATCCACAACTTGCCTACAGACATCCTAGTTTATTTATCTCCATAATTGTTGCTTATTTTTCACTCATCAACTTCCTTGTTCATTTATGCCATGCACTTATTTATCTAACTGATTGCTCAATTGTTTATTTCACCATTGTCTTTATTGTTTATTTATGTGATTTTTGATATTTTTTGTTGCTTTACTTATTGTTTTATTGTTCCATTTACCAGCTTCTTTGGGCGACTGAATATCAAATTTTATTAATGATTGGATGTTCTATTGAATAGAAAATATTCTCTATTTTTAATGCTTGAATGAACTTCAAGTTTTTGCTTTTATAAAATAATGTCAAATTGGCAAGTTGATAAGAAAGTTCCAAACTTTCTCATCAAAAAATGCCCTTTTGCCCTTTTGCATATTACATCAATTATTCAAAACAAGCATGAATTGACATTTTTCATTTTCCAGGACATTGTCGAAGGAAATCCAAAGCTGAATTTAGCTTTTGTCGCCAATCTATTCAACACCTTCCCAGCTTTAGAGTTGGGAGAAATGGAAGAAATTGAACCATACGAAGAGTCAAGAGAAGAGAAAAGTAAGCTCTACCCTATTTCCTTTTCAGTGCTAACATTGATTTCAAATGAATGGGGACATAATGCTACACCTATACCGTAAATCTTAGATTAAGCCCACCCTGGGGGTTGTTTTGCAAACAATATTTTGGGGCCTTATTCTGTATAGGCAAAAATTGTTAACTAGATATGCTGCTTTTGTTGCGATATCTATATCCAAGTATGTTGAAAAAGAAAGAAAAAAGTCCGTCAAAAATAGAATTAATGTATTTACACTAAAATACAAACAATCTCTAAAGTTTTCAAGTATTAAGTTACAAAGCTTTATCAAAAGTTATCCAAAAGTCATCCTGTAAACATATGATCACATTTCATCCAGTCATTTGATTTTTTCAAAAATCCAGTGAATAGTTATGAGTAGTATAGTCATTATCATACGTTCATGATAATGACTACTACGGTCAAATTTATATATAATATTATGTATTTTTATTAAATTTACAATTAAGTTTGACTCACTCACAATGAAGCTTGTGATTATCTCTTTCATCATTAAACTGTGCACTAGAATCAACATTTTTGCACATTTTTCTTTCAAGATGAAATAATAGAATCACACTTTTGTTTTATTATTTTATCTTACTGTTAGTAATCTGCGCATCCTTATATTTGCTGATAAATTTGCATGTTTGTCTTGCACATTTTCCTATTAGTTTTTGTATTTTTGGCCTTTTGCGGTACCACTGTATTCCAGTCCGATCTGATATCCCAATGTAACTTGATGTTCATGAGTATTGTTTTTTACTTACAGCTTTCCGTAACTGGATGAATAGTTTGGGCGTCAATCCTTTTGTCAATCATCTTTACAATGATCTTGGCAATGGACTGGTTCTTTTCCAGGTATTTTTGTTATTGTTTATTTCACAATTCTTTGTGCTAAAATCCAGGCGTGCCCAAATGTATACCAAAAAGTTACGAACAATAACACATTTGCCAAGTTGTTTGTATGAATAAATAACAAATGGCTGTACATGAGACATAATGATTGATTATTAATATACTTTTTGTTAAATTTATAAATTTACTCAAAAAAACCTAAAACACACCTTGCTGGCAGCCAATAATTTTACAACAAAAACTGACATTCACACACGCCCAAAATAATACACACAACACAAAATAAGCAACAACAACACATTACACACAGGGAGTCCCAGCTATTAACATTAACACCTTTGTTCTATCGTTTTGCCCACAGCTGTTTGACGCCATCAAGCCCGGAGTAGTGAACTGGGATAAAGTGAACAAACCCTCCATACAAATCACTTGGCGGAAATATGAAGAAAATTGAAAATTGCAACTACGCTGTCGACTTGGAAGACAACAAAAGTTCTCTCTTGTTGGCATAGGCGGTGAAGATATCAGGAATGGCGTCAAGACATTAGTTCTTGGTAAGTTTCAGGCTGGCTTGCATTTTCATTTTTGTGTTATCTGCATTGTTTTTCTTGATTTGTATCGGTACCTGAGAATGATGCTACAAGCTTAAGCTCAAGTCTACGGACTCAAACGCCTTCCTTGAAGTGACCCAAACTAACGTAAGTAAATCTGTGGGAGAACTGGTCTTGAAGAAGATAATTTGACCAGGAAAGAAAGTTCATACAACCGTCTTTTTTAGTAATTTAGTAATTTCCCAGCCATAAACACACAATGTCTAAATATAGAAACAAATAGTTTAGGAAGTGGTATAGCGGAGGTTACTTCTGCGGTTGCATGTTTTGAGGAAATTTGTGGCCAAGTATGTTTTATCGTGTGAAGCTTTTAAAAGCACAATGTTTCAGAACCATTATGGAGCTTTTAAAGATGCAATAACTAATAAAAGTATAAAAATAACTAGTTATAAAATAACTAATTGTATACATCTTGTTCGCTTAGCACTGGTGTGGCAACTCATGAGGGCATACACGCTGTCTCTTCTTCAGAAATTGTCCGAAAGTGACGCGGCCATCAATGATAACATGATTATTGATTGGGTTAACAAAACGGTATGCAGTCAATTGTCTATCTATTTAATTATTCGTCATTTTATAACAATAGCCTTCGCTGTTTGATTTCTCAAAGAGTGAACCACGGTTTCTTCTCGATTCTGATTTTTTGTTTTGCAAACTTTCTGCTTTATGACCTGTCTATAGAATAGTTCGAGCAACTTTTCTTCAGCTCGAGTCTACCATGACTATCCGGAGTTTACTTGTCTACGTTGTCTACTTCAAGCTGGTCTATATTTTATTCTTCGAGTCTACCTCTATACTTTGTCTACATTGGAACACTACCTTGTTGCCTACTTAAAGTCTGGCAATCTACCTCCTCTACCTTTATTTTACCTACCTAAAATTCTGCCTTGCGTCTGCCTGGTACTTGAATTTTAAAGCCATGTGGATAATTTTTTGTTATTTATATTTTTCATCTTTTTCTTTTACGCAACCTGAGCCTATTTTCTCTAAGCGCGTTACCAGAAGGTTTGAGGGTTTTTTGTTTTCAGCTTGAGGGTGCTGAAAAGCAAACAAAAATCACAAGCATGAAAGATTCAAGCATTTCCACCAGTCTTCCCATCATTGATTTGATTGATGCCATCAAGCCTGGCTCCATTGATTATTCTCTGGTTGTCGAGGCAACAACCGAAGAGGTGAGTCGATGCCATGCAAATCAATTTAAAGGTGCGAGGGTGGAGCAAGTTTATTGTACAGCTACTTTATTGTGAGCCATGCTCGCTCCACTCTCAATATTATTGTCTTTGACGTGCAACTTAGATCTCGATGTCTCATTGTCTGTGTGGTCGTGATTTTATTTCGGTGCAATGAAAATAGCCCCATTAGCATGTAAATACTAGCGATATAGTGATGTTTATTCAATTAAAAGGAACTCGACAAAGAAATCCACCCCCAGTTGGTTTTTAAGAATTAATGACCCTACTTTTAATAACAGACGATGAAGAATTGTGCCGGTTGGTTGCTAGCAGAATGGTCATCTTTAACTAACCTCGTCGTGGTTTTTGTTGCCTCTTGTTTATGGTATTTTCTATTTTGTAATTTCCAGGAGAAACACCTAAATGCAACTTATGCGATTTCAATGTCAAGAAAGATTGGAGCAAGGGTGTATGCTTTGGCAGAAGATTTGGTCGAGGTGAAGCCGAAAATGGTGTTGACAGTGCTGGCCTGCTTGATGACAAGAGGTTTATCAAAAGATATCTAACATCGAAGTCAGCGCTATTGACTTTTTTCTTCAAGGGATTTTTGATTTACATGTGATATTCAATGTTTTATACTTTCTTATTGATTTTTCAAACGACCACGCGAGGAACATAAATGGGTCCATATTTACTTCTTCATTTCATTCACGAGACCATTAGGTTTTTTCATAAAAATATTCAATCAATTTGCATGGAATTTCTCATCACTTCAAGTGATTTGTTTATCAAACATCTCATTTTTCAATGCACTTTTCATGTTCCTTGCGTCGGTTTGTTGAAGCTTTAGGGGAATATTTCTATTGCATTAATTATTTGATTAGATATTTAAAACTAAAATGGTGTACAAAGTTTTATATGTTTCCTTTAATCACGTTGGGATATTGAAGCTTTTGGTAATATTCATTTTTATATTCACTAACATCAACTCTTCTTTCTACCTACGTCACATTTGTATACGAAATTTTTCCAGGAAGTAAAATCGTATTTTTTCAGGTAATTTATATTGAAATATTCTTTTGTCATTTGTCATTGGTAATGGTAAGTAATTAAAAACAGATAAATGAGGGTAATTTTTTCGCATTTGCACTGTTAAGCTATTAATATGTCTTACTGGGAGAGATCAACTTGTTTGATTATGATGATTGCTTGCATTGTTGACGTTCTGTGAAAACAAAATCATTTCTTTTTTCTGAATTTCTATTTCGGTATTCTCATCTCCGTCAGTTGCCTTCTTGGATCTGTGGTTCGAGTCTTGGTGTGCACAAGAGCGGCAATTCAGCTTCCCGTCCCAGCCCCCTTCTCCGGAAATTACCCTTTTGACTGTGACTTGTAGCTATTTCACACAGATGTTTGACCTTTTTTCAATTACAATATAATTGTTGAAAATGTAGTTTTTGCCTTTTAAACCGGCATTCAGCGCGAAAAAATTGATATCAGTAAATTTCTTTTTTTGCATTTAAAACGAACACGTCATATCATTGCTGACATTTCCCAATGCTTTTCTGCCTGAAATATGCAGTATAATAGCTGCCCCAATGAAGTAAATACCATTCCAGAAATGAGACCAAGATATGAAGTTTCCAAGCCGCTTACCGAGATCTTGGCAGTGCTCCGGTGAGATGTTGCCTAGCGGGCCAGGCAACTGAATCCGGATTTACCTTACCCAAACGTTGAAAGGAAACAAATGCAAAAGAAATGATGAATCAAGATATAAATAAATAAATAAATTATCACTTAAATTTGGGTTTTACCATATTTAGTTGTAATTAATATTCTCCAAAATCATTTAGGGAAATGTCTTAATTTTAATTTAAAAAACTTTTTGCTTCTCTTTATATATTCAAACGAAGAAACTAAGTAACAGATATTTTTCTTAATCGTGATTGCCATGATTAATCATGATCACTGTGATTTCGATGAGTATTAATTAACTCTCCAAATTAATTTATAGAAGAAGTTCTTAGTCCTTTCAATTCCTATTTACATTAGATGTTGTTTGTTATGTGATGTTGTGGTAGATATTGTGAAATTATTTTTATGAAGCAAGCATTTAACGTACTTGGTAAGTTTTCTGAGCTATTTGGGGGGGTTTACTTTTTACTCTTTTCTACTGGAGGTTTTGTTACACAACTACTAGCATAGTTGTTATATATAATGTATTCCTTTGATTTGATCCTCTATCTTTTTCACACTTTTCTTTTTATTCTATCGCAGTATAATATTTTCAATAACTTTTAAAAAAGTATGCAAAGGAGTAAAATGGCAGGCCCTCGATCGCTCAGGAACGAAAATTTCATATAGCGTTTTGTTATAGCGTCATATAGCGTGTGTTACGGCGTGCATGTGTAAATTTCATATACACATGCACGCCGTAACACACCCGGTACTGCCATGGGTGTGCAACAGAGAAGGTAAGTGGTTCAAGATGCGGTTCTGTACGGATGAATTTTAATACTTTTCAAGCTAATTAAATAGTTAGGATGAAATAAGAATGAAATTAGCACCTCTTTCATCATCTACTGCAATGGCGTAGAGGTAGTGCCATGGGGTGTGCAACAGAGAAGGTAAGTGGTTCAAGATGCGCTTCTGTACGCATGAACTTTAATACTTTTCAAGCTAGTTAAATAGTTAGGATGAAATAAGAATGAAATTAGCACCTCTTTCATCATCTACTGCAATGGCGTAGAGGTAGTGCCATGGGGTGTGCAACAGAGAAGGTAAGTGGTTCAAGATGCGCTTCTGTACGGATGAATTTTAATACTTTTCAAGCTAATTAAATAGAATGAAATAAGAAAATTAGCACCTCTTTCATCATCTGCTGCAATGGCGTAGAGGTAGTGCCATGGGGTGTGCAACAGAGAAGGTAAGTGGTTCAAGATGCGCTTCTGTACGCATGAACTTTAATACTTTTCAAGCTAGTTAAATAGTTAGGATGAAATAAGAATGAAATTAGCACCTCTTTCATCATCTACTGCAATGGCGTAGAGGTAGTGCCATGGGGTGTGCAACAGAGAAGGTAAGTGGTTCAAGATGCGCTTCTGTACGCATGAACTTTAATACTTTTCAAGCTAGTTAAATAGTTAGGATGAAATAAGAATGAAATTAGCACCTCTTTCATCATCTATTGCAGTGGCGTGGAGGTAGTGCCATGGGGTGTGCGACGCAGAAGGTAAGTGGTTCAAGATGTGGTTCTGCACGGATGAATTTTAATACTTTTCAAGCTAATTAAATAGTTGGGATGAAATAAGAATGAAATTAGCACTTCTTTCATCATCTGCTGCAATGGCGTAGAGGTAGTTCCATGGGGTGTGCGACGCAGAAGGTAAGTGGTTCGGTATGAAGTGAAGGTAAGTCAATTTACAGTGATATAACCATAATTATCATTTATCCATGATTACTCTGATATCTAAATGTTTAACTTACTTTCGATCATTCTCGCTTAAAATAAAGGGTAAATTATCGCAAACACATTACTACGCGAGGTTGAAGACAAAGGGAGGCATGACGCACGTGGTTGAATTAAGCAAGGGGACGTTGCTCGATGCGTGAAAATCAAGGGGAGGATAAATTCCTTCTGCGTGTTTTCTAGAGGTGTTTTCTTGTAACAAAAAGTTGATCCGCCTCCCCTTAGATTTTTATGCGCCAGCGTATGACCCCTTGCAAGTGAGGCCATTTGCACGATGTCCCATTACTGTTATGCGCCACTATCACTATGTTTCTAGTCTAATATCAGCGTCCTGGTAGATAAACTGTCCCTAACTGTTTTTCTGGCTCGAACTTTTTCTTACTACGCAATCCGACAACTAAATTTCACTCTCTATCATTACTTATCTGATTTATTTAATTAGCTAACATTGTATATAAACTTGAATGACTTACCTGGCTCTTGAACCACTTACCTGGTCGGTGCACACCCCGTAGCACTACCTCCACGCTACTGCAACCGATGGTGGAAACGATGCAAATGTCAATGTCATTCTATTCTAAATTCTTCAGTTGATTTAAATGTAATAAATTCATTTCTCAAGTATTGCAATTTGCACCACTTACCTTCTTTGTTGCACACCCCATGGCACTACCTCTACGCCATTGCAGCAGATGATGCAAGAGGTGCTAATTTCATTCTTATTTCATCCTAACTATTTAATTAGCTTGAAAAACATTAAAATTCATCCGTACAGAACCGCATCTTGAACCACTTACCTTCTTTGTTGCACACCCCATGGCACTACCTCTACGCCATCGCAGCAGATGATGAAAGAAGTGCTAATTTCATTCTTATTTCACCCTATTTAATTAGCTTGAAAAACATTAAAATTCATCCGCACAGAACCGCATCTTGAACCACTTACCTTCTGCGTCGCACACCCCATGGAACTACCTCTACGCCATTGCAGCAGATGATGAAAGAAGGGCTAATTTCATTCTTATTTCATCCCAACTATTTAATTAGCTTGAAAAGTATTAAAATTCATCCGTGCAGAACCACATCTTGATTCACTTACCTTCTGCGTCGCACACCCCATGGCACTACCTCCACACCACTGCAATAGATGATGAAAGAGGTGCTAATTTCATTCTTATTTCACCCTATTTAATTAGCTTGAAAAACATTAAAATTCATCCGTACAGAACCGCATCTTGAACCACTTACCCTCTTTGTTGCAGACCCCATGGCACTACCTCTACGCCATTGCAGCAGATGATGAAAGAAGTGCTAATTTCATTCTTATTTCACCCTATTTAATTAGCTTGAAAAACATTAAAGTTCATCCGTACAGAACCGCATCTTGAACCACTTACCTTCTGCGTCGCACACCCCATGGAACTACCTCTACGGCATTGCAGCAGATGATGAAAGAAGTGCTAATTTCATTCTTATTTCATCCCAACTATTTAATTAGCTTGAAAAGTATTAAAATTCATCCGTACAGAACCGCATCTTGAACCACTTACCTTCTGCGTCGCACACCCCATGGCACTACCTCCACGCCACTGCAATAGATGATGAAAGAGGTGCTAGTTTCATTCTTATTTCACCCTATTTAATTAGCTTGAAAAACAATAAAATTCATCCGTACAGAACCGCATCTTGAACCACTTACCTTCTGCGTCGCACACCCCATGGCACTACCTCTACGCCATTGCAGCAGATGATGAAAGAGGTGCTAATTTCATTCTTATTTCACCCTATTTAATTAGCTCGAAAAACATTAAAATTCATCCGTACAGAACCGCATCTTGAACCACTTACCTTCTGCGTCGCACACCCCATGGAACTACCTCTACGCCATTGCAGCAGATGATGAAAGAAGTGCTAATTTCATTCTTATTTCATCCCAACTATTTAATTAGCTTGAAAAGTATTAAAATTCATCCGTACAGAACCGCATCTTGAACCACTTACCTTCTTTGTTGCACACCCCATGGCACTACCTCTACGCCATTGCAGTAGATGATGAAAGAGGTGCTAACTTTCTGATTTCACCCTATTTAATTAGCTTGAAAACATTAAAATTCATCCGTACAGAAGCGCATCTTGAACCACTTACCTTCTCTGTTGCACACCCATGGCACTACCTCTACGCCATTGCAGCAGATGATGGAAGAGGTGCTAATTTCATTCTTATTTCATCCTAACTATTTAATTAGTTTAAATTTCTCTGGATAAAATACGTTCCATCTCGTGTTAGTAGTATTGAAAATTGCATGTTGATAATCTGTTAAATAAGAACTTAGACGCTGTTGAATAGTTCACTAACTTGAAGTAATGGTTCCAAAAAATAAGCTCCTATAGAGCTAATCACAATCTGACAGAAATTAACTGAAAAAAGCAAGGTCGCCATGTAACAGCATTATTTTTCAAATTACTTAATGAAGAATGTATAGTTCATGTATTAACATCACTGTAATATAAAGTACCACTTTATAATAGAATAAAAGTGAAGTGAATTCAATTTATTTTCAGTGGTAACATATTTTTGCTACATTATTAAAAAGTAAATGGTCTCATGTTTATGCAGATTTATCAACAAATTTAACAGCAGAATGGTAGAAAATACATCAATATAAAAAAATTTATAGCTGAACAACAAATAAAAAAGCTCTGAACAAAGCTCTTAAGCCATAGAGCATGAATTTTCAAAAAGTGCCATAATTTACACCTACAAAAAATAACTATGAAAATAGGAGCTTTGTTTATAAAATCTACACTAATGCACCAAATAGATTGTAGCGTCTATTACATCTTTGCATCAGGGAAATATGCTATCTGTTATACTTTAATAAGAAACCTCAGTTCTGAAGAAAAATATTAAGGATGTTTCAAAACATCTTCAATGTTTTCCAAAGAAAGGATGGCATACTTAATACTGGCATTACTCTTACATAAAACATGAAATATGTTAATTGGTTTTAATTACCATACCACAAGCCAGGTAATTGTGAAAAAACTTGGCACTTTCTCGTTCTCCACGTTCTGGGCCTACGTTCTGGGCCTACGCCTATATCCTATCTTCAATGATAGGCGCTTTACGCTTTATATCATTGCCTATCTTATAAACACATGGCCAATATTCCTTTCACACGCTTTCATTCGCACCACTTGCATTATTTTACGATCATTAACCTAAATATGCACAATATCAGTGGAACGTCGTTCTCCATTGTCTCCATGCTGTCCACGTTCTCCACCCTGTCCACGTTCTCCACATTCTCCACGTTTTCCACACTGTCCACGCTCTCCACACTGTCCAGGCTTTCCACACTGTCCACGTTCTCTACATTCTCCACGTTCTCCACACTGTCCACGCTCTCCACACTGTCCACGTTTTCCACACTGTCCACGTTTTCCACCCTGTCCACGTTCTCCACATTCTCCACGTTTTCCACACTGTCCACGCTCTCCACACTGTCCAGGCTTTCCACACTGTCCACGTTCTCTACATTCTCCACGTTCTCCACACTGTCCACGCTCTCCACACTGTCCACGTTTTCCACACTGTCTACGCTCTCCACACTGTCCACGTTCTCCACATTCTCCACGTTCTCCACATTCTCCACGTTCTCCACACTGTCAAGGTTCTCCACATTCTCCACGTTTTCCACACTGTCCATGCTCTCCACACTGTCAAGGTTCTCCACGTTCTCCACGATCTCCACGTTCTCCACACTCTCCACGTTCTCCACACTGTCCACATTCTCCACATTCTCCACATTCTCCATGTTCTCCACACTGTCAAGGTTCTCCACATTCTCCACGTTTTCCACACTGTCCATGCTCTCCACACTGTCCACGTTTTCCACACTGTCCACATTCTCCACGTTCTCCACACTGTCCACACTCTCCACACTGTCCACGTTTTCCACACTGTCCACGCTCTCCACACTGTCCACGTTCTCCGCATTCTCCACGTTCTCCACATTCTCCACGTTCTCCACACTGTCCACGTTCTCCACTTTGTCCATGTTCTCCACACTGTCCACGTTCTCCACGCTGTCCACGTTCTCCACACTATTCACATAATCTCTCTATATACTCCCCACCATCCCATGTACTTAAATATGGGTATAGTCATATAGACTTCAAGTTTACTTCATATTCATTGCCTATATGCTATGCTATTCCCCACATTTCCACATTGCCATGGAAAAATAAGAACTTTAAAGGCCCAGGGCCTTGGCCACACGAATACTCACCCGCCCTGTCCTTGTTTCTTCTTATTTTGTATTCTATCTTAACTTCATAGATGTCCTTGCTTGCATGATCATTAGAACTTCTTGTTACATGCGCAGCAAGACTGTGGATTCATGTGCCTGTAGAAATTAGGTCGCAACAAACAATAACAAGCTTTAGAAGCTCACTTGAAGCAATTAAGTTAGTGTAAAGATTTAATGAAGATATTAAAAAAGAAGACTTCAGCTTAAAAAAACTTTTTAAATGCAATATAATTAAAAAAATAACTTTCTCTCTTTTTTGTAATTGTAGATATAGATATTTATTGCCAATTGGCCACACCAATATACTAATCCAGACTTGTGCGTACCTAATTGTAGGTTGATGTACGTACAGTAATTGGTAGATCACTGGCGTAGCTGCGATTTGGCGGCGAAGGAGCAAAACCCGGACAAATTCCGACAAACGTAAAATTTGCGTTGTAAATTTTCCGACAAATTTTCCGACAAGCAGCTGGAAACGTTTGGTGGGGGGGGCAGCTGCCCCCCTGCCCCCCCTATAGCTACGCCACTGTGGTAGATAGATAGAAATTCCTCCCCAAGCAAAATAGATTCCAGAACTCACCCACCACACCACACCACCAGTCCGTGGCAATGAATCATATATTTTTCTTAGACTCACTACATTGCGTCCCTGTGCCTCGCTCGTTTTTACTCGCTCGTTTGAGGGACTTATGGACTTTCAGGTCAAAAAGTGGAAAAAATCTTCTCTGGCGACAAATTTTTGTCGCCCCAATCAGATTGCAGTATTTAGGTTTTAAACAATAGCCATTGTTTACTTTGACCAATCACGTTCAACCACAGTTTAGGCCAAGAAAAATGAGATTTAGCTCGATATTTAACGGACCAGCCTGGACTATAAGAAATGGCGTGGCGTCAATTTTTAGTTCAACAACAAATGGCGGGAAAATGCCGAAGCTGTGAGAAAAGTTAAAAAGAATCTAAACTCAATAAATTTTCGTGCTTTTCCGAGAAATGTTGACAAAAAGTCTTCATTAATTGTCTGTTTTTGTATCTGGGTCGCGTACAAGTTAATGTAAACACTGCTTTTCGTTGGATAATCGCATTTCATTACGACTTGTTGTATTCATGATTATGAGAAAAAACAACAGAATTTCAAATTTGTTAACCTGCGTGGATTCACAACCACTTGAGAAAATGCATTATTAAATGTGAAATTTTATCCTAATAATGTTATTGATAAGAACAATTGTTCTTTAGTTACATGCATGCCAAAATTCAAAATAATTTCTCTAATTAATTCAAAGCAAATGCTGTATATCAAAGTTTCTTCTTCCAGCTCCGTAACAAAAAGTAAAGTTAAAAATTAAGGTCAATTAAAGATTGTTAATTCTTTCTTCGTCCTTCAGCTGACCATGAATCTGGGATTTAATCTGTGAATGTAACAATGAAAATAGGATTACTTTTCATTGCTCATACAATAACCCAAAAATTAATTAGTCGCCTCGTCAAAGGCCTAAATATGTTTATCAAACATGAAATCAAATCAAACAACCGAAACCGCTGGTAATTTGCAAAATCCAACAAGAACTAAAAACGAAAAATTAAACTTACCTGTTTCTATACTTCCAAATAAAAAACCATCGACATGCAACCATTTACATGTTTCTTTTCAAAGAATATGAAAACTTATTCACCAAAAAAATATTGACATTTTCGCGTCCCCCAGCAATTTTCCAAATTCCAAGTTTTAATCTTGTAGCATTACATCAGAGCGAGGCGCAACATTTTTTTCCAGTTTTTGAACAGAAAGTCCATAAGTCCCTTGTGTTGAGCGAGTTGCGAGCGAGGCACAGGGACGTAATGTAATGAGTCTATATTTTTCTTACATGCATGTTGTCATCTCCCACATTATGACAGGTGTCCACGACGTTCCACTGATATTGTGCATATTTAGGTTAATGATCGTAAAATAATGCAAGTGGTGCGAATGAAAGCGTGTGAAAGGAATATTGGCCATGTGTTTATAAGATAGGCAATGATATAAAGCGTAAAGCGCCTATCATTGAAGATAGGATATAGGCGTAGGCCCAGGTTCTCGCTTGCGCTCAGGCCATATGCGCATACGTTTGAAAGATTGGCAGAGGTTCGCGCATTTTCGTCCCAGAGTGTCAAATCAATGTCGTAAAAATGCTTTTGAGTTTGGTTATTACTTATTTTATAGTATTTTCAGGTAAACTCTAATAATTTTTATCGGTTAAGCTGAGTTTGCCTTTGTTTTGAATTAATTTATGATCCATCCATTTCATCTCCGACAAGGAAGCAGGCAGGGGAAGAGCAAAGTTTAATAATGGCCCCCTTTGATTTTTCAGTTGTAACAGGCACTATGGCACTTTCACCAGCCAGCAATAATTCATTGCTAGAATTTTTTAACCTAACTGACGGAAAAGATCTGAAATTTGCTCATGCAGTTAATAGCCAGGACAAACTGCGAACTGCATTAGACGATCCAACAATTTTTATCCTTGAAGCTGATGTCGTTATGGATGCAGTGAAGAAGATCCCAATCATGGCTCACCCACCCGCTGTGTCAAGTGACCTCACACTACACATGTTTCTCGATGAAACATTCAAACTTCAAACTTCAAACTTCAAATTATTTTTTCAGCATAAAATTAATTAATTACAATTATAAATTTGTGTAACCTATTTATACCTAATAACAACAATTTACAGAGACATATTCGTTTAGTTAACAGATGATTACTACTGTAATTAAAAAATTTTAGGCTGATGGACACATGGAAAGAACTTTGGGCAAGCTATCGAGCCATGTGTCCATTTTGATGCATTTTTCATATAATTATAAGTTTGAATAAAAACAACAACAACAGTAAGATTAAGATGGAATAAAGATAGAAAAAATAGAATAAGATAGAACTAAATAAAATAAAATAAAATAATAATAATAATAAAAGAAAAATATATATATAAGACTAACGGATTAAGTGTATTATAGCAAAAATAAAATTATAAAATAATCGTAAGGTCCTAATAATCAAGCCTACGGATCTTCAGATTTTGTTCATAAGGAAGTATTTTAACTGCTTCACAAAGTGATGTTTATTATGCATCTTTTTTAACTCTATAGGTAGGGAGTTCCAAAATTTGATTCCATCAAAAGTGAGAAAGTTTTTTTTATAATTGGTAGAAATGGATGGGAGGGAAAAACCTTCAGAAGAAGATTGCCTTGTGTTATATTTATGTACATTTCTTGTTTTTACAAATTCCCTTTCAAAAGAAGTTTTGTGAGCGTTAATTTGAAAGATCATTTTTGCTGTCTCTAGCATGTAAAGTTTTCCGAAGTTAAATATGTTCAGGCGTTTAAGAATAGGTTCCGTATGTGCAGTGTAGTTTGCAAAGTCGATTACTCTAACTGCTTTTCTTAAATTACGCTTTAAAGGTTCTAAGGTAGATTTGTTAGCACAACCCCAATTTAATATACCATATAGTACATGTGATTGAATGAATGAAGAATATAAAGTTTTAAGAGATTGTTTCGGTACCAGATGTCTTAGTTTATATAGCACTCCAATTCCTTTAGATAATTTTAAATTTATTTGCTTTATATGCAACTTCCAATTAAGCTTATCGTCAATGATTACTCCAAGATATCTGGTATAATTTTCTTGTTTGAGATCTTTGTTGTTGATTTTTAACTTTATGTTACTATCAGTTTTACGAGAGCTTATAATCAAGAAATTTGATTTTGATACATTTAGCGATAACTTATTAGCCGATTCTCAAAAAAGGATCCCCAAAAAGGTATCAAGCTTGATTTCAAACAACTCGAAGCCATTCAACCATCTCTGGAAATATTGAAGAATGTGAAAAATGCTACCAAGTTGCAAGGCAGAAAGCCATTTCCTATACTTCTGAATGCCGACATATTAACAGGTCCAAATCAGCCTGCATCAACCCCTGTGAATGCAACAAAATTTATAGAATTGTGCATGGCTTATGGAAGCAATGAAATTTTATCTCCTGGTTGGACAACCAGGGCTGACAATTCTCCAACTGCAAAAGGTATAGAAGGCTAGTTTGATTAAGTTTTGCAATTTTATTCCAGTTAATATATTTTTATATATTTATATTTGTCTATCTAGTATGATTATATTTTGCTATTCGATCCTGTGAACATGTCTAGCAAGTGAATTGTCTTTTACAGTGGACACCTTTGAAACCTCTCAGTTTTATGTTTGCTTCAGCAAGGTGTCTACTGTCTACCTTAATGGACTACTTCACACTTATGCAGGGACAAAAGGACACTGTATGCTTTAACAAAGTGACAAGTGCTTTGAAAAGCCACCTATGTGACAGAAGTGTCTGCTCATAGTTGATGGATTGTATTAGCACGACTTTCAACCAAGTGCTTTATATCTTAACTTTGCTTTCATGTTTATTCTATTATTGTTTTAACATTTTTTTCAGGTTACTCATGGGAAATGGTGAGAGAAATGCAGTCGGTTATTAAAGATGTTACACAAGAGGTAACATTCCCAGTACGGGCTTCACTCGTTGGCAAGTCAAAGAACCAATTACTTTGGCTTCTTGGCCTGAGCAACAGATACACACTGACATTATGGCACAGTAACAGTGATAAGTACAAAGTAAATGAGTTTGCCTTTTTAAGACAATATCCAACAAGGGTGTTTTATGATTTGCCCCAAGACAAGACAAGCTGTGCAAGAGTAGCAAAACTTGATCAAATAATGATATTGTTAATTTCGATTTTTTTATTTTTATTTTGTTTTTAGTATTTTTTCACTCAAATTTGCCTTTTCTATTTTCTAATCATATTAGGGGGAATTAATTTATAAATTATAGTTGTAACTATACAATCAATTAGATAATGCACATATGAATGACCCAAGTTATAAAATAAAAAGATGCAAACATGTAAAATTAACAAATGAATAATACAAACAACAATAATACAATTTATGTGAATTTGTACACTTAGTGAGCATAAGTTACGCACCACCGGATGAAAATGGTGTCTAAAAGTGGCCTGAGGGAGGCCTGAACAAGAAAATTTATGTAACAATATATACATAGACGTAGGGGCCGGGGGGCACTGGGGGCACGTGCCCCCCCCCCAAGATTTTGCAACAAACAAAAAGTGCCCTTTTTGTTTCACTACTCTTAGGTGCCTAATTGCCGTCCCCCCCCGCTAATTAATTTTTGAACATTTTTCCAACCCCCCACTCTTATTAGGACCCCCCGCTTATTAAATTTTTCAACTTCGCGTAAGTGACGCGTATTGAAAATTCATATCAGAGTATTCAAAATCACAAAATAAGTAGATACCAGTCTTGCATAAACAAAATAAGATAAAATTGAGTCTGGGGAAGAGTAACAACTTTGAAATAAATTCAACACAAATCCAACCCCCCCGCTAATTGAGACCCCCCCGGCAATTAATTTTCAACAAAAAATCCAACCCCCCCGCTAATTTGGACCCCCCCCGGCAATTAGGCACCCAAGAGTAAGTGCCCTGTTCTATGGCCAAAAATAATTTTTGATTTTCCCCCTGTTGGTTGTACTTTAATTTTAATTTATATTCGTTTGTTTATGTTCTGAAGTGAAAACACTCTGTCTTAGTAATTTCGCGCCATTTTCTGCTGTGTATCACAGTATTCATTCGCAAATCCAACGTACTTGAAAGTGCCCTTCAAGCGGCAAAAGTGCCCTTAAAGTGTCGTGCCCCCCCCCAAGTTTAAGGTGCTTTCTACGTCCCTGAATATATAAATACCAAACGGGTTTCAATTGCCAATTTCTTTAGCAAAAATATACTCAGAATTTCATAAATTTTCAAGTGAAAACATAACTTAAACTATATCATATTGTTTTATAATCATATTTAAAGAAAACTGCGAAGAGGTTCCTTAAAAAATGTTCAAAAAAAATTAACGAAGTGGAGTAATTAAAACGCCAATAATTATAATTTCTTTCACTCAAAGCCACGAAAATTCTCTCTCATTTCAAAAAGAATGTTTTAAAATTTTGAAAAATATAACAATTTTTCATGTAACTGTCTTGACCTTTTACAATTCTAGTTTTAAGTTTTTGTTTATCATTTTAGGAATGTGATTTATTGGCGTTTATATGGCGTTTAGGCTGCGTTTACACGGGACCGGTTCCATTTGGAACCGTACCAAAATGAGTACGATTAGGCCTCCCGTTTACACGGGAACTGTCGGAACCGTTCCAAATGGAACTGCTAGCCGTACCCAAATGGGATCGGTTAGAAAAAAGTTCCATTTGGAACCGTTTCACGGAACCGTTCCAAAATGCTCGTGTAAACGGGTGGAACGGTTCCAAAATGAGTACGGATAGGAAGTGAGGCATAAAATGTGAGCGTCATGTGGTCGTGAACAAAGGGAATCACAAAAATAGCGCCCTTTGAGCTTGTCAAGCACGCCTCCACAGCACCGCTCTGTGCAATAATTTCGAATAGTTCCAAATGGAACCGATCCCGTGTAAACGCAGCCAAATTTGGAACGGTTCCAAATGGTTCCGAATGGAACCGTTCCAAATTTCTCGTGTAAACGCAGCCTTAATGTACCTGCAATAAATGCAGCTAGTATACCGACTGGTATTATCCATTTTTCGTGCAAAAAGCTGCAGGTCTGAAATAAATAAAGCTCCTGTTAAGAAGAACGGGGCTAATGGAAGAAAGTATAACTGAAACTAAGTTCAAATATTATATCTTGCCCCTACTGAAGCCCCTACTGAAAAGTGTGTAGAATTATTGTGAGAATCAGAAAGATACCATAGCTGCTCATCGCTCAATTGCAAACATGTTCTTGGATTGCTTTGTTTGATGTGGTGTGTTTAAATATACTTGTTAATAACTACGCAATAAGATCTTCAGCTCTGGTGGCTCAGTGGTTAGCACTTGTGCTTGCCACGCATGAGATAGCGGTTCGAATCTCATGCAAGCCACTAGGAATAGCTGAGCGACATAAATGAGGGCCGGTACCCCGGGGATCTACAAGAGATAGTAGATCCCCGGGGTACCGGATTTTTCGGCTGCCCGGTTCGGAATGGTTCCTCGGCAGAAACGCCGAGAAAACCATCCTCCCCGGTTAGGATACTCAATCTAGTACACCGGGGGACAATTGCCATTGCCGAGTTGCCACACTTCCCATTTTGTCTCGTTTTGCGAAGTGCACAAGGCACAGTCTAATTGAAAAACCCAGTGGCATTTTCGCTCTGGCATTTGTCCCCATTATATATACACCGCTCAAATTACTGCTAGAAATCATTGGCATGGATTTTATTGTTGTGGGAATCCCAGATATATTCGCGTGCGCAATGGAGCGACGTTCTGTTCATGTGGTCAGCGTTCTTTTGGACTGGAACAGCAATGCACCAACGTGCCAAGCAAATCAATAGTTGAGCAGCAACATACATGATGCCATGACAATCCTAGATTTCAGCAGTCGTCATCTTGTTTTGGATAACATAAACTTTTTTCAGCTTTCAAAATACAAAATTTTGCACAGCCAGCCAAGCATAGGAAATTATTCGTTACGATAACATCACCTCGCAGTTGTTATTTCTGTTTCAAATACAGCGCTGGAAAAACTGATGTTTTAGAGCGATTTTTGCGGGGTGGACGTTCGATAATAAGTGGAATCCCGCTATAATGAACCCCGCTAATAACGAACTTCCTGATCCTGGGAAGTAAATCCTACTGTAAATACTCCCTGTATAACGAACCCTGGATATAACGAACTTTCGTTATTAAGAACCAAACTTCCGATCCCCGACTACGAATACCCTCGATATAACGAATTTTTGAGAAAACTTGCGAAGGGCGTTTTTCAAGTTGTGCCCCAAAGGAGTTATTTTGTACATAATATATTTATGATAGGGCTGGTCCCTTCCATGTAAACCCCCATCTGCCCCTTTCCCCAACATTTATTGTGATATTGCATCAGCAAGAAGAAAGTCACGGAGATCTGGTGTCAAAATTGTAAACACGATGCGCACTGGCCCTGTGCGCTTATTTTCTCTGATTGTCTGCTGTGCAAGATCGCTGTCGCCGTGTGAATCTTTGATTTGAATTGAAGAAAGAAGTTCGTATTTTTGGACAAGAAAGTGAGTTTGTTTGAATGTTTTCATTGTTCAACTTATCCTTTTAAATGTATTATTGCTCTCTTCTTCTGAAAAGATGTCGTTATCTATTTTAATTGGTGTGAATAATTCAACCTTTCTGTAAATTGTACAAGCAAATACTATATATGCGTACGTCATATCATGGGCCTAAACCCCGACTGACGACAGGTCGACTTTCTCTTGTTATTAATCGTCGCCAAAACAGCACTGAATCAAATTAATTGTCAGAAATGAGTTCTTAATCAATAACCTAAAGAAATGAGCGTTGTCCCCTTTTTTTTGGATACGGTGTATCACATGTTACAGGAAGGAAAGGGACAGACTAACAACACTAGACTTAGACTGCTCTTTGCTAGTATCCACTTTGGCTGTTCATCTTTGTGACTGGGTTTCTATTTGTTCTCAACTTTTGAAGCATTAATTTCTGGGCATAGTATAGTACAGTAAAGGCAGTTGATTTTCTGGAAGTATTTTCATCAGTAGAATTTGTTTTCTATCAGATTTGTGTTGGTAAAAAGCAGAGAAGACAATGGCTGATTCTGATGAAGTGAGTGTACCAAGTCTCCTCGTTTTATAGGTTGCTTTAACATGGGGTAATGCCTTCATTGCACCCTTGTAATGTGCTCTCATACTGATAAGTCCCACACCTTTTTTTTACAAAGTTTGAACCATGTGGATCTCATTTGAATCCCAATTTGATCTTTGGTCCTAAGTGCATGAAATGTACCCTGACAATTGTACAGTGACCAAGTGTTTGTTTTTTTAGTGCCCCTTATGCATGGAGGTGATGGAGATAGATGATCTCAATTTTTTCCCGTGCTCATGCGGTTATCAGGCAAGTATTCATTTGATACTTCATGGTCTTTTTCTGTTCATTATAAAACTTGGCTTCCCTGTGCCAGACCATAATAAGAAATGTTGAAGCTCAAAATAGAATTGTAGATATTACAATTCTTGCTGAGTTTTTAGATTATCAAGGATTATTAGATTATCAACATTAGGAGATGAAAATATGGGAAGGCAGGAAAGTCTTCCACAAATTTAAAAAGTAAAAGTTTAATTGTATAATTCAACATGTCTATAAATGGTGTGTTGGCTCAAATGTAATTGTAATGAACAATTATATTTGCTCTTGCTGTCTAAGAATAGTGCAAAATGTAAAGAAAACATGTCAGTCCAAAAGTATGATAACATGTTTGTTTACCAAAAGTATAATCATAGCCATTGGTGTCATTTGTTGGCTATTATATGCGCTTTGTTTGCCTACAGATATGCAGATTTTGTTGGCATAGGATAAGAACAGATGAAAATGGTTTATGTCCTGCTTGCAGAAAGGTAAACATTGAAAAATGATTATGCTATTTACCTTGAAATAATCAGCAAAAACAATTTTGTTTATATTTGATGGTTTCATCGTGACATCACCATTCGTGATTTGTTATGCAGCCGGAACTAATGAAAATGGGTCATTATTTTTGCAGCCATACTCAGAAAATCCAGCAATGTATCAACCATTGTCACAAGATGAGTAAGTGAACAGCAGATCTGAATTGATCTAATTTTCTTTGTTGATTGCAGCCACTTTGATGTGATATGTCCTGTGTTGTTTGCAGAGTACAAAAGATAAAGAAGGAAAGGAAAAAACGGGAAGTACAAAGGAAACAGAAAATTTCAGAAAATCGAAAACATCTATCCAATGTAAGGTATGTGATACTTGAAGCCTTAACACAAGGAGTTTCCTTCAAATGCGACTGTATTCATACTATTTCGTGCTGGCAAGGATGGCCAATTGGTTAGGTTTTAAGCTTGTCACCAGAGTGTGAGGAGAGCATTTGACAACTCTCTGTAATTCCATAATTCTCTGTAGTTCTCTGCTGAGGAGAGCATTTGCCAACTCTCCGCTATTCCAATTGAGGCAAAAGGGAATCATAAGGTGTGGTCACATCAGGTGGAAGGACCAGGGCCCAAACTGCTTAGATTAGCTGTGGTGAGCTATTCAGTGATCCCTCTGTGATTAGCACATATACCTTACAAATACCTTGTATAGATAGTAAGCATATTTGCCAATCAGTCAGTCAATCCATCAATTTCATGGTGTAAAGTCATATTAGAATGATATCATAAGCATGATAGCATTACTAATGAAATAGCATATCAATGTTTTGCTATGTTTGTTGAAGTTGAAGTGGTGAATAATGAAAGTCAACAATTATCACCGTTTGTATAAGCTTACATTCAAGGCTGTACAGTTGCTATTGACCATTTACCAGATGAACAAATGTGCTTAGATATTTGAATGCTGTAGTCCTGTCTGGTTTTGTATTCTAGAATAAACATCTCAGCTATTCATTCATTGATTTTATGGTGTTGGTCAATTGAGTTGTCTGTTTAGTTTTTGTTGCATATGTTGTTTGTTGGCTTCAATGCATTGGTTGATTGTATTTCACACTTGCATTGCTTACCTTGCTTTGTTATCTGCATATTCACTATCTTTTTACTGCTATCCTGCATGTGTGAAGAAATGCTTTACAATATACCCAATTTGTCCTTTTTCTGTTGCAGGGTTATACAAAAGAATCTTCTGTTTGTTGTTGGTCTATCACAAAGACTTGCAGATGCTGAGGTACTAAAATGACCCCCCTGCGATGTTCATTTACTTTGTTAGGGTTATGTAGTTGACTATTGGTATCTCAAATACTGGTTTTGTTATTGTTAATAGAAATATCCCTATGAAAGAATATCAGAAGACATTTTTCCATTTATTATAGCTATATCAATCATCTTGCTATCACAAATGAATTTTTACTTTCCGTAAAGAGATATGCCATTATAATTACTTTGGACATTCATATCTTAATGACATTTTCATTTCCCCCCCGCTAATTAATTTTTGAACATTTTTCCAACCCCCCACTCTTATTAGGACCCCCCGCTTATTAAATTTTTCAACTTCGCGTAAGTGACGCGTATTGAAAATTCATATCAGAGTATTCAAAATCACAAAATAAGTAGATACCAGTCTTGCATAAACAAAATAAGATAAAATTGAGTCTGGGGAAGAGTAACAACTTTGAAATAAATTCAACACAAATCCAACCCCCCCGCTAATTGAGACCCCCCCGGCAATTAATTTTCAACAAAAAATCCAACCCCCCCGCTAATTTGGACCCCCCCCGGCAATTAGGCACCCAAGAGTAAGTGCCCTGTTCTATGGCCAAAAATAATTTTTGATTTTCCCCCTGTTGGTTGTACTTTAATTTTAATTTATATTCGTTTGTTTATGTTCTGAAGTGAAAACACTCTGTCTTAGTAATTTCGCGCCATTTTCTGCTGTGTATCACAGTATTCATTCGCAAATCCAACGTACTTGAAAGTGCCCTTCAAGCGGCAAAAGTGCCCTTAAAGTGTCGTGCCCCCCCCCCAAGTTTAAGGTGCTTTCTACGTCCCTGAATATATAAATACCAAACGGGTTTCAATTGCCAATTTCTTTAGCAAAAATATACTCAGAATTTCATAAATTTTCAAGTGAAAACATAACTTAAACTATATCATATTGTTTTATAATCATATTTAAAGAAAACTGCGAAGAGGTTCCTTAAAAAATGTTCAAAAAAAATTAACGAAGTGGAGTAATTAAAACGCCAATAATTATAATTTCTTTCACTCAAAGCCACGAAAATTCTCTCTCATTTCAAAAAGAATGTTTTAAAATTTTGAAAAATATAACAATTTTCATGTAACTGTCTTGACCTTTTACAATTCTAGTTTTAAGTTTTTGTTTATCATTTTAGGAATGTGATTTATTGGCGTTTATATGGCGTTTAGGCTGCGTTTACACGGGACCGGTTCCATTTGGAACCGTACCAAAATGAGTACGATTAGGCCTCCCGTTTACACGGGAACTGTCGGAACCGTTCCAAATGGAACTGCTAGCCGTACCCAAATGGGATCGGTTAGAAAAAAGTTCCATTTGGAACCGTTTCACGGAACCGTTCCAAAATGCTCGTGTAAACGGGTGGAACGGTTCCAAAATGAGTACGGATAGGAAGTGAGGCATAAAATGTGAGCGTCATGTGGTCGTGAACAAAGGGAATCACAAAAATAGCGCCCTTTGAGCTTGTCAAGCACGCCTCCACAGCACCGCTCTGTGCAATAATTTCGAATAGTTCCAAATGGAACCGATCCCGTGTAAACGCAGCCAAATTTGGAACGGTTCCAAATGGTTCCGAATGGAACCGTTCCAAATTTCTCGTGTAAACGCAGCCTTAATGTACCTGCAATAAATGCAGCTAGTATACCGACTGGTATTATCCATTTTTCGTGCAAAAAGCTGCAGGTCTGAAATAAATAAAGCTCCTGTTAAGAAGAACGGGGCTAATGGAAGAAAGTATAACTGAAACTAAGTTCAAATATTATATCTTGCCCCTACTGAAGCCCCTACTGAAAAGTGTGTAGAATTATTGTGAGAATCAGAAAGATACCATAGCTGCTCATCGCTCAATTGCAAACATGTTCTTGGATTGCTTTGTTTGATGTGGTGTGTTTAAATATACTTGTTAATAACTACGCAATAAGATCTTCAGCTCTGGTGGCTCAGTGGTTAGCACTTGTGCTTGCCACGCATGAGATAGCGGTTCGAATCTCATGCAAGCCACTAGGAATAGCTGAGCGACATAAATGAGGGCCGGTACCCCGGGGATCTACAAGAGATAGTAGATCCCCGGGGTACCGGATTTTTCGGCTGCCCGGTTCGGAATGGTTCCTCGGCAGAAACGCCGAGAAAACCATCCTCCCCGGTTAGGATACTCAATCTAGTACACCGGGGGACAATTGCCATTGCCGAGTTGCCACACTTCCCATTTTGTCTCGTTTTGCGAAGTGCACAAGGCACAGTCTAATTGAAAAACCCAGTGGCATTTTCGCTCTGGCATTTGTCCCCATTATATATACACCGCTCAAATTACTGCTAGAAATCATTGGCATGGATTTTATTGTTGTGGGAATCCCAGATATATTCGCGTGCGCAATGGAGCGACGTTCTGTTCATGTGGTCAGCGTTCTTTTGGACTGGAACAGCAATGCACCAACGTGCCAAGCAAATCAATAGTTGAGCAGCAACATACATGATGCCATGACAATCCTAGATTTCAGCAGTCGTCATCTTGTTTTGGATAACATAAACTTTTTTCAGCTTTCAAAATACAAAATTTTGCACAGCCAGCCAAGCATAGGAAATTATTCGTTACGATAACATCACCTCGCAGTTGTTATTTCTGTTTCAAATACAGCGCTGGAAAAACTGATGTTTTAGAGCGATTTTTGCGGGTGGACGTTCGATAATAAGTGGAATCCCGCTATAATGAACCCCGCTAATAACGAACTTCCTGATCCTGGGAAGTAAATCCTACTGTAAATACTCCCTGTATAACGAACCCTGGATATAACGAACTTTCGTTATTAAGAACCAAACTTCCGATCCCCGACTACGAATACCCTCGATATAACGAATTTTTGAGAAAACTTGCGAAGGGCGTTTTTCAAGTTGTGCCCCAAAGGAGTTATTTTGTACATAATATATTTATGATAGGGCTGGTCCCTTCCATGTAAACCCCCATCTGCCCCTTTCCCCAACATTTATTGTGATATTGCATCAGCAAGAAGAAAGTCACGGAGATCTGGTGTCAAAATTGTAAACACGATGCGCACTGGCCCTGTGCGCTTATTTTCTCTGATTGTCTGCTGTGCAAGATCGCTGTCGCCGTGTGAATCTTTGATTTGAATTGAAGAAAGAAGTTCGTATTTTTGGACAAGAAAGTGAGTTTGTTTGAATGTTTTCATTGTTCAACTTATCCTTTTAAATGTATTATTGCTCTCTTCTTCTGAAAAGATGTCGTTATCTATTTTAATTGGTGTGAATAATTCAACCTTTCTGTAAATTGTACAAGCAAATACTATATATGCGTACGTCATATCATGGGCCTAAACCCCGACTGACGACAGGTCGACTTTCTCTTGTTATTAATCGTCGCCAAAACAGCACTGAATCAAATTAATTGTCAGAAATGAGTTCTTAATCAATAACCTAAAGAAATGAGCGTTGTCCCCTTTTTTTTGGATACGGTGTATCACATGTTACAGGAAGGAAAGGGACAGACTAACAACACTAGACTTAGACTGCTCTTTGCTAGTATCCACTTTGGCTGTTCATCTTTGTGACTGGGTTTCTATTTGTTCTCAACTTTTGAAGCATTAATTTCTGGGCATAGTATAGTACAGTAAAGGCAGTTGATTTTCTGGAAGTATTTTCATCAGTAGAATTTGTTTTCTATCAGATTTGTGTTGGTAAAAGCAGAGAAGACAATGGCTGATTCTGATGAAGTGAGTGTACCAAGTCTCCTCGTTTTATAGGTTGCTTTAACATGGGGTAATGCCTTCATTGCACCCTTGTAATGTGCTCTCATACTGATAAGTCCCACACCTTTTTTTTACAAAGTTTGAACCATGTGGATCTCATTTGAATCCCAATTTGATCTTTGGTCCTAAGTGCATGAAATGTACCCTGACAATTGTACAGTGACCAAGTGTTTGTTTTTTTAGTGCCCCTTATGCATGGAGGTGATGGAGATAGATGATCTCAATTTTTTCCCGTGCTCATGCGGTTATCAGGCAAGTATTCATTTGATACTTCATGGTCTTTTTCTGTTCATTATAAAACTTGGCTTCCCTGTGCCAGACCATAATAAGAAATGTTGAAGCTCAAAATAGAATTGTAGATATTACAATTCTTGCTGAGTTTTTAGATTATCAAGGATTATTAGATTATCAACATTAGGAGATGAAAATATGGGAAGGCAGGAAAGTCTTCCACAAATTTAAAAAGTAAAAGTTTAATTGTATAATTCAACATGTCTATAAATGGTGTGTTGGCTCAAATGTAATTGTAATGAACAATTATATTTGCTCTTGCTGTCTAAGAATAGTGCAAAATGTAAAGAAAACATGTCAGTCCAAAAGTATGATAACATGTTTGTTTACCAAAAGTATAATCATAGCCATTGGTGTCATTTGTTGGCTATTATATGCGCTTTGTTTGCCTACAGATATGCAGATTTTGTTGGCATAGGATAAGAACAGATGAAAATGGTTTATGTCCTGCTTGCAGAAAGGTAAACATTGAAAAATGATTATGCTATTTACCTTGAAATAATCAGCAAAAACAATTTTGTTTATATTTGATGGTTTCATCGTGACATCACCATTCGTGATTTGTTATGCAGCCGGAACTAATGAAAATGGGTCATTATTTTTGCAGCCATACTCAGAAAATCCAGCAATGTATCAACCATTGTCACAAGATGAGTAAGTGAACAGCAGATCTGAATTGATCTAATTTTCTTTGTTGATTGCAGCCACTTTGATGTGATATGTCCTGTGTTGTTTGCAGAGTACAAAAGATAAAGAAGGAAAGGAAAAAACGGGAAGTACAAAGGAAACAGAAAATTTCAGAAAATCGAAAACATCTATCCAATGTAAGGTATGTGATACTTGAAGCCTTAACACAAGGAGTTTCCTTCAAATGCGACTGTATTCATACTATTTCGTGCTGGCAAGGATGGCCAATTGGTTAGGTTTTAAGCTTGTCACCAGAGTGTGAGGAGAGCATTTGACAACTCTCTGTAATTCCATAATTCTCTGTAGTTCTCTGCTGAGGAGAGCATTTGCCAACTCTCCGCTATTCCAATTGAGGCAAAAGGGAATCATAAGGTGTGGTCACATCAGGTGGAAGGACCAGGGCCCAAACTGCTTAGATTAGCTGTGGTGAGCTATTCAGTGATCCCTCTGTGATTAGCACATATACCTTACAAATACCTTGTATAGATAGTAAGCATATTTGCCAATCAGTCAGTCAATCCATCAATTTCATGGTGTAAAGTCATATTAGAATGATATCATAAGCATGATAGCATTACTAATGAAATAGCATATCAATGTTTTGCTATGTTTGTTGAAGTTGAAGTGGTGAATAATGAAAGTCAACAATTATCACCGTTTGTATAAGCTTACATTCAAGGCTGTACAGTTGCTATTGACCATTTACCAGATGAACAAATGTGCTTAGATATTTGAATGCTGTAGTCCTGTCTGGTTTTGTATTCTAGAATAAACATCTCAGCTATTCATTCATTGATTTTATGGTGTTGGTCAATTGAGTTGTCTGTTTAGTTTTTGTTGCATATGTTGTTTGTTGGCTTCAATGCATTGGTTGATTGTATTTCACACTTGCATTGCTTACCTTGCTTTGTTATCTGCATATTCACTATCTTTTTACTGCTATCCTGCATGTGTGAAGAAATGCTTTACAATATACCCAATTTGTCCTTTTTCTGTTGCAGGGTTATACAAAAGAATCTTCTGTTTGTTGTTGGTCTATCACAAAGACTTGCAGATGCTGAGGTACTAAAATGACCCCCCTGCGATGTTCATTTACTTTGTTAGGGTTATGTAGTTGACTATTGGTATCTCAAATACTGGTTTTGTTATTGTTAATAGAAATATCCCTATGAAAGAATATCAGAAGACATTTTTCCATTTATTATAGCTATATCAATCATCTTGCTATCACAAATGAATTTTTACTTTCCGTAAAGAGATATGCCATTATAATTACTTTGGACATTCATATCTTAATGACATTTTCATTTCCCTTCAGAGCTTGAAATAGCTAGGGTTTAATGCATATTTTGCATAGAATATCCATCCATTGTGTTTTTTACTTACTTAATTGCAGCTTCTTAGAAAACCTGATTATTTTGGAAAATACGGAAAAATATTAAAAGTTATTGTAAACCCTAGCACAAATTATGCAGGTCCCCAGGTGAGTGATAATCTGCTTCTGTTTAAACTTCCATTACAGCTTCTAATTGCCTTAATTTAATTTGAAGTCAATTATTATTGAAATTAATTATCATTATCTATCAATGTTTTGACTTTTTTCTTTATGCCAGGGGCCAAGTGCAAGTGCGTATATCACTTATAGTAAAGAAGAGGTGAGTTTGAACTTTCTAATAAATCTGATTTGTCTTTTCCTGTCCATTTATTTGTAAGCCTTTTTTATTGGTATGTTTGTATATAACTCTTCTGCTTGTCTTTGGCTTTTTTATATCTATGATGCTTCTTTGCATTCTATGTTTGTCGCTTGTTTGTACGTCTTTCATTAGTTTGCTTAGTTATCCGTATTTGCTTTATCTATTTGTATTCGGTTTATTTGTCAGTCTTTAGTTTGTCGTTCTGGCTTCACTGTTGCTCCTACACCTGAAAATGTTGTCTGTCATATTTTGCTGTAGGAAAATCTTAGAGCGATCCTAGCCGTGAATAACATACAACAAGATGGCAGGACTTTAAGGTAACCAAACAGTTTTCAAACGGCATTTGTTTGATACATTAGCATAGTTTTCGTAGTGAGGCTGTTCTACCCTGCGCATGTTCAGTTGTGAAATCTTTTTTACAATGACGTCAAGTCAATTTGACTCTCTTACTTAAAATTCATATTGATAAAGAGTAGGTTTAATATTATTCATGTTCATTGCTATCATACCCATTATTTATCCATTATCTCATTATTTGTCAAGGGTGTCACTTGGAACAACAAAATATTGTACCCACTTTCTAAGAAACCTTCAATGCAAGAATCAAGTACGTTTTTATTTATTCTCGCATGTAGAGATTGCGCTGTGCAACCTGTGCGCAGTACCTTAAGAGCTGGTTTGTTGTTTTGAGATTTGTTTTCATCTTGTTTTTCCTCAGGATTGTATGTATTTGCACGAAATGGGCGATGACAATGCTTGCTTTACAAAAGATGACATGCAACAGGGGTATATGTGTATCTACGCTGACACGTGTGTGTTTTAGTTGAGAACCCCGCACCCTCTTTGCTATGCTCTAATGTCCATTCTCTTTTGTTATAGAAAACATCTAGCCTATGAAAAAGATCTGTTAGAAAATTTTAGGAAAGCACAACTAATAAGAAGGTAGGCAAAAGTTGTTTTGTCATCAAGATTTGATATCAATCTGAATTTAGTGTCAGTCTGAAATTTTCTGCAGCCCTTTTGCTTTGTAGTAATTTGTATTTTGTCTTCCACCAATGTTTCACTCACCTCTTTTCTCTCTTTTCAAATAGAAAAAGTCAAGATCTTGAACAGGTTCGTTGTTGCGTTTCTTCTCTTGAACACCATCGAGTATATAGCAAGCATGATTATACATATAATATCATTCGCTTCGCTTCTGTGAAGGCTGATGTTTTTGACGCCCATTTCATATACAACGACCAATTGTACAAGTGTATCATTTATGTATTTAGTTGGTGTAGATAAATTTTTGTTCGATATTTTCCAGGAAATTCAAAGCCAAAAAGAAGACTGGGGCGAGGAAACGAGTGAAGGTATTCCACGTCTTGGCCTTGTTTGACTTTCTATTCGGGTTATGCCTTGTATTTATCTGTCTATATTGCATTTGCTTTTTAAATCATGGGACAAGGTTTGAAGTTTTTTCAATCAAGATTCATCACCCTATTTGCCGATCTCACTTGATGCGCATGCGCCAAAACTGCGCAAATCTATGATTTTTGAGTTGGTTTCAGGGAGCTGTTTAGGCCTTCCCCTTTTATTGCCTCCGGGTGGGAATTATTACACATGTTCATTTCAAATTTCAGATCTCAAAAACTCGAATTTCGCATGTGCATAGGTTCCATTCAAGTTGGTTAATCGAAACTTCCTTCACCAACATGCAAAGATATCTCCCAATCTTATGCCATCTTCATTGTTTTCTTTTTGTACTTTTTCAGCCAATCCCAATTCGGCACTACCTGCAAAAGCTGCGTGGTAAGTATTAGCTTCCTGAATTTATTCCGGTTCTTTCTATTCTCCTTTTCCTGCATGGATCACCCCCTTGTATTAATCAGCGATAATTTAAGCCGTGTATGTGATTTTAAACGATTAGCAGTTGTGAGCTTCCGTGGCAATGCTTGTACCATAGCCAGCCTAGTGTTGGTAACTTGGGACCGTATACCCAGTATTTTGATTAGTAATGAATGATGTTGCTGAAAGTTGAATGCATTTTTATACAGGTTAGTGCTGTGAAATCCGCTTTGGAAAATTGCGCTTTAAGTGTGTTGATTTAATTTGTCAGGGCTGGTAAAGATTCTGAGAAAGGAGGAGGTCAGGATAACGAAGATGAAGAAAAAGACCACGAAAATTCCACACCATCACCAACATGGTCATCTAACAGTGAAACACCACAAGCTGAAAATATCGACGCCAAAGACGAAGAGGATCGTGTTTACGCTACATCAATTACGTCATCGTTTCCAAACAGCACGTCCGTGGCCAGTAATTTTCCGAATGAAATCATTCACCCAGCATTTGCGACAGGTAGGCTATGCTAACATGCTATGCTATAATCTAACATGCTATACGATACTATGCCACAATCTAACATACTATGCGATAATATACTGCACTATATGATATGTTATGATACGTTATGAAGTATGTACTGAAGCATACTTTGCTGCTTCTCTCTGCGGCTATGCTGTTCAATGCTATATTATACTAGCACAGTATAATATAGCATTGAATAGCATATGCTATATTATACTGTACTATACTGTACTTTTAGATGCTATGCAGTTATATAAAGTGCTGAACCTAGCCTCGTACATTTCTACGTCATGCTATACCACATTGTGTGGCATATAATAAAATACAATACTGTGCTATGATGTAATGAAATGATATGGAGGGCTGTGTTGAACTATAGCTATAAGTTGTACTCGATTGTGGTGTGTCTTGTTTTATGTCGTTGTAATACTATGTTGTGTTACACTAAGCTCTCTGTTACCCTACTGATTGAAATCCGTCAGTGTTAAGTTAGACGTTGAACCATTATAGATGAATTGATGAAAGCGCGAGAAGTCAGTTGATATTTTGTGTTTGTTTTTCTCCATGCAGGCTGGGCAACATCGGAAGAGACAAAACCAGTTGACAACGTACCGTCTCTATTGTCAGAATCTCGCAACAATTCATTACCAGCAGCACCAACATCATGGCCTTTGGTTAGCGATCTTGGATTGAAGAATTTACAAGTCACAAATGATGATGATTTAGGTGAGCAAGCTTTTCTACCCCCCCCCCTTTGCTGTCTTTGCCCTCCTCCATAGCTCGTGTGAATTTGTTTCACCTCGGGTAAGATTAGCATGATATTGTGTGTGACTGGTGGAGGTAACGCTTAGGGTATTGATACAATCAAAAGAGCTGAAGTTCCCCTTTGATCGATAATCCAGTTGACACAAGGTATTTGACCAGTCATTTACCCCAAGGCTCGTTGACACATCGTAACACCCTCATCGTTATGCCGTATCCAAATAATCTAAGTAGACCAGATTTTCCGTTTTCAATTTTTCATCATGAATGCTGATATCCACATGTTCTTTCATCCTATCTAACTTTGTTTGCCTAGTATTTACTAGTACTTACTTGCAAGGTTTTATTCTAGTTAATTTGGTATTTAATGACGTTTTGTTATTATTTCTATAGGATTTGATCCATTTGAAGAATGCAACAAGGGCCTTGCCGACCTGTTAGCGTCTGAAGGGAAGCCAGCAGAAGGCATCGATTGCGCGCCATCTGATTCTAACATGAACTGGAACCAGATGTCAACTGGTCCGTTTGCAAACGTGAACAAGGAAACGAGTAATAATCAACAATATTCATTGTTTGGAGAATCAGCAACAGGTAACTGGAGATTTTTAAGCTTTTGAATTATAACTTGCCGCAGTGATTCGAATGTACGCGTGGAAACTATTGATTCAGCTTCATCCCACACAGGGCACTTATAAATGGGCGTTTATTAAATTCTTTACTGGATGTGAAGGCGTCTATTACGTTTTTAGAACATATATGTTGCGATTATTTGAGGATTAGGGATGTTTTTTAATCAAGGCCAAATGCAGGGCGTTTCTTAAGCTTCTTACTGATGGTATAGTAGATGCCGTAAGTCCTGAATTGGTCCACTCTTCGAATAAACATTTTATTTTCATTAAAAACTTTAGCTACTGACAAAGTTTAAATGAATGCTATAATATATAAATTACATAGAAGCTAATTAAAAACTAATGTGTCCCTCCCTTGAATGAGCCCCCTTCCTGATAGCTAGTTCCAAGGGTATTGAGCTCAATTATGAAGACATTGAAATTGTGTAGAGAACGTATTGCAAACAGCAGCAGGTTTAGACAAACAATTCTATTAATTGACTACATGCTATAGCTTTTATGAAGTTTCATATTGAATGAAAGTACGGTGGATCATCGATTGAACTACTTAATGCCAACAAATTATGGTTCGTTTTCATGTTTTTATAATTCAATGCCATAACTGTGAGTGCAGTATTCTACTTACGAAATGACGCATTGTTATTGGATTTTTGTTTTATCAGGCTCACAGCCGAGCTCTCTATTTGGTTCGTATCTAAGCATGTCATCGGAGACCAACAACAGTCAGAGCTCAATAGAAAAGATCATGTCCCCAGATGCGCTGTTTTCATCTCTGTCACCAACGAAGCAACCATCCAATCAAAACATTCTGCAGGTTAGTTAGCAATTTTTAATGCATGGCTTTATTTGTCAATGCAGTTAAGCTTGATTCTGTGTTAAATTTCGGAGGAGGTAGTCAAGTTATTTGAGTTCGATGTATTAAGGAATTCGACTTGAAAAGATGTCAGCTTACCTGAGCTCAACTGTGACAACCAGTACTTGCGTATCATTTGCAAATATGATCTTGCAAATTTTTTTTCAAGTCAGTTGGAATGATATTTTAAAGGAGGTTATATACGTGGCAAGATTCAGAATTGCTCAGTCCGTCTTGTGTTAACCCACTAAATTCAGGATTTACGACAGTTAATCATATTAAAGGCTTTGTAGAGCCAGGCAGTATATGAGGTAATATTAACGCGAATTACCGTTTATTGTTTCCAGAATGTATTTCAGAAAAAGGAGCCTGATTTTCTGGCCTGGCAAGATGGCTTGCGTGCTCTGTTACCCAATGTTAACATTAGCTTTTCTGGTAAGTAGCTCAATCGACTTATGAGAGAATAAAAGGAAAGGGCATCTCGAGGTTTTGAGTGTAACAAGGTTTCCCAGTTCTTTGAGCTGTTTTCCTTTGCCCTTATGGCCTCCATTAACTTTTCTATTCCCGTATGGCCTCTATTAACGGATGCCTTGTTATAGTGTAGGTCTCTCTACAACGGGTTTTGAATTTACTGTACTGTGTTATCATCGCTTACCAACCTCGATACAACTTAATGACACCCCCATGCGAGGATATCCAGCACTGGCGTACTCTGCATTTTCCGCTATGCAGAGATTGTAGCTTTCCTTATCATTCGAAGCATTGTTTCCGTGCATGGATGATCCATGTTTCAGCTGTTCCATGTCGTGTCATTTTCGTTTTCAGAGCAGTTGGCCCAGAATGCGCAAATGAATCGACTCCAAGACCCAACAGTTGTACACAAACCTCCGTGGAATGATCAATGCCAAACAGAGTCAAATAGCAATCAGAATGGACAAGAGTCACCTGATTACGGAGCGTCAAGTAAGTTCACTATGTATATATGTATATATATGTAGTTCACTATCGTTATCTCGCGCTCCAAGCTTCAATTTGGTCGACATATCGAGAATTTGAGATAGCCAGAGTAACTAGTATTACGGTCTCTTTTGTGATGGTAAATAGCGATTCATTTGAGCTAACCGTTGTTCTAAGATCTATGGTCCATGGTGTGTCGGTTTAGAGGCCCCGTTGTTTAAAATCCTTGGGAATCTTTTCTAGATTTTAAGAGGCCTCCTCCTGGTTTTGTGAGTCCCACGGAAAAGTCCACTCGGTTGGATAATCCAGAGACAGTTTGGACAAGATTTGCCAAGGGTAAGCACACATATGTTTACTTAATTTATCCGGAGATGTGTTGCTTGCTCTTCTGATAAGGCTCGATGTACAAAGGCAAAGAGCATAACTAGTAGAGGCGTAAAAAAGGAATTGTTTGCCATAAATACATTGTTATGTATTGCAATGTAACTAAGAATCTGGTAGAGTTGTCTTTGTGCCGAGCATAATTGATAAAGAGACACGTTTTTTAATGTTTTGGAGTACTTAACTTCTTGAAAGCAATTTGATTTATTGCAAGTAATAAGCAAGAATGTGATGATAATTTTAGTGATCAGCTCTCGAAATAGTTAATTGCTCTACTTTTTTTAATTGCTATACTTTTTACGTGTTATTTCACATACATAATACATAGACCCTCAAGATACTCGACCTACACCACGTACGTGGCTTTGGTATTTGATAAATCGAGAAATTCATCGATTTATTTGATTTCATCTTGTAGAAGAAAAGCTGAAGAAATCGAGTCCACCTGGTCTTGCTGGTCAGCTAAATTTTTCAAGTCAGGTTGGTGCTCTTTAGAATGCGAAGATTATTAAATAATGCTAACCCGTGTGCTTTCTAAATCGAATTTCCTTTGTTTATCGGTAAGGTTGCTGTTGCAAAGACAGTTGTTAATAGTGATGCGGCCAATCGGCCGCCGGCCACTGCTTGGAATGCTATTGTAGGCAGAGCACAACAATCCACGCAAATCAAACAACAAATGCAGGATGGCATTTCGCATATTCAGTTAGCCACTCATCCGTCTAAAGGTAAATTCGTAACATCAGATAACTGATGATCCGAGACTTGAGTTATCTCGTTGAATAAATGCAGTTGGATTTCTTTTGAATGAATGTTTGTATTTCTTGTAGTTGGTGATGTGGCCAAGTCTGCCGTGAAACCAGTGACAGCATTTAGCAAGGTGAACGAGGGACAGAAGAGCCAGAAGCCGACGGCCAAAGTCAAGCCGCAAATGAAGTTTATCGTAGCTGAGGAATTTCCTGCTGTAAACGCCATCAACCCAAGCACGAATATCGCGTCTGGCATGGCGATAACAACAGCAGCAACGCGATCGCGAATGAACGACCTTGATGACATCAGCATTAGCGACCCATTGCCGCTGAATCGCAGTTTGTCTGGCCCGGTGGCATTTGTAACAGAGCCAGCAAGCAGTGTCAACAGGATTGAGATTGGCAGTAGTGAAATGGCGAGAGAGAAGAATGCAGATGAAAACATGGATATGGCGTTTCAGGAATCGACAAGGAAGGCGTCGAAAAAGAAGAAGAAGAGCAAACAGGACAAGCAGCAGGAGATGAAAAGCCGTTTTCTTACTGGTTTTGAGTCCAGTGGCAAGAATTCAGATAGGGATAAGATGGAGAGGAATCAAGCTGGCTCGAAAAGCCAGCGCAAGTCAGAGAAGTCAGACAAGACGAGCGCAAACAAAGAGGAAAAGCTGCGAGAACCGATCAAGATCCAGCAGCGTCCTAAACAGGCCGTGGTTGTCCAGTCGAGTAGACCAGATCAACCGAAGATTCGCATCTTGAAAACCGAAGCGCCAAGCCTTTGCGCAGCCACAATCACGCAGTCGTCAGCTTTGTCGTCGCCCATGGAAACAGTCAGCAAAGCGTATCCACAGATGCAAGAAGGACACGAAGTGTTTAGTCGGTTGGCGGAATCAACGGAGAAATTGTTGCAGTCAGTTTTGTCAGAGACTGAAGTGAGTTGTTTATCAATTGCATATGTTTATTGTTAGTATGTGGATTAATGTCTCGTGCCTATAATGATCTGTAGATTTTGTATCTGGCCTTTCCTGAACCTAAACCTTTCCTTTAAATAGAATAAGCTCTTGTTTCTTCTATGGGTGGAGATTCTTATTCCATTGTTTATTATGTGCCGATTTTGTTATGTTGTGTTGGTGTGATACACCCTGAGTGATTGGATTCTAAAGATGTTCGCATTGTCTGTATTACCAAGAGGCAATCACTTGTGTATCGATCAAACCCTACTGTGTTTTAAAGCCACTTGTCGACATTCATTCAACTGTTCTATCTGATTCTCTGAATCGTGTGTTTTTAGGTGATAAAATCCAACACAGAGCAGATTTCAAAGGATTTGAAAACGGCTCTTGAGAAATGCAAGGAGTCATCGTTGTCTGTGGCTGATTTGGAGAAAATCAACTACCTCTTGTCCACACCAATGGTCAATGGGCATCTACAGGGCAAACAGCAGAAATCTGCGATTAACACGCAGGATCTCGAGCGTCAGGTCGAGTCTGCCCGCAAGGAGGCCGAAATTCTCGAAGTCAGGTTGAATGACGTCATCAGAAAAAACATGGCCTCCGAAGTTGATAATCTCATTGTCAAAGATGGCGGAAAGCGCAAGTGAATGCTTCTTCTCGAGGCCAGACTTTAAATGATTTATTTGGTGAAAGGTAGCTTTTGTCCTGTGAATTAGATGTTGACTTTATGATACGGTGAAATACCGTAATTCTAACATGGACTGAATTGAGGCTTGAGAAATTTCTTTTCGATGACCTGGAATTCGGGATTCGGATAGAGCCAAAGATATTGCAGGGCTTACAATTTAACAATAGCAATGAAAGAAGTAATTGGGTGAATAGCGGCGGTTGTTCAAATTCAATATGAAATCAATTGTTATTTTCATAGCTCAGAATACGAAATAGATGATGAATTTCGTTGTGCTTCTTTGTTTCTTCTTGTCTTGTCTGTGACACAGACATCCGACCGGAGGTAGCTACAAAGGGACACGTGCCACTGTCCCCAATTTGCAGAATTCACAGTACAATCTGCACAAAGTATGCTAAAGAAGTGTTTTTTCTGTGCCCCCCCCCCCACTTTGTAAGTTCTTGGGCATCCCAGGCATATGCCTTCAGAAAGGTCGATAAAAGCAAGCGCATACAAAGACACAACCGTGATGGTAGCGTAACACGCTGAATTACAATCGGGGTTTTTTTGTTTTCTTTTGTACCCGCGAAACTGCATGATCTGTATTTTGCGGTGCATAATAGACAAATCAGCAGTTGTCTGGTGGGTTAGATTGGGCATAGATTGCCATATTAATTTGTGGCTTGAAAGGGGCCATTTTGTGCAATTATGTGTGTATGGAGGAGACATGTTTTAGTGACAGTGGTTGGCCAATCAATGTGCCTCGTCATTTGCAAAGAAAAGCGCGCGAGATTCCGTTTACACGCAGAATCCCGAGTGGTTGATTGGATTTCTCCCGCGAAGAAGTCGAAAGCTGAAATGGATTTATCAAGAGGGCGTGGCTTTGTAAGGTGAGAAGGCTTTTTGATTAAGAATTTACTAATTAATAAACTGATTTTATTGATAATTATTTTCCTTTTTCTTGATTGAAGTCTTAACTTCAATCAAGAAGTCTTCAAGGGCTTCGTGGGGTGGAGGGCTTCTTCGAAAATTTACGCCATATGTCGGCTAAATATTGATTTTCACTTCAGAGTTTGAGTAAGGCGGATTTAAACTGTTGTACCTTGAATTTCAATGGAAGAATAAGTCTACAGAGAAAGACAAAATAAAAAACAGTATCTCGATGTTCAGTGCATACATATGTATAAAAAAGACACTGGTAAATATCAGCGCCAAACTAGGTATGTTAACAGCGTGCTTGATTATCATAGTGATAATTTTTATCAAGGTTAATGGTCAAGTGCTCATGATTGTTCGTTCAATGTTTCCTGCTGTTCTTGTGAGTCCTTCGCAATTGCGGCTGCGTAGCGTTTCACCAATCTCTTCCATACATTCAGGTCCTGTTTCTCCTATAAACCCGAGAAGTCAAATTGGTTAATAGTGCTTTGCATATTAAGCTAATGGCGCTACGCATACGAAACAGCTGCGTCAACGCGCAGCTATTTCGTTTGCGTAGATATTTACTTACAGCTGAATCTTTAGGAATATTTCCTGCTCCGGCAGTGAAGCATTCATATCCTTGGAATGATAACAGCAATATTGCCATGAAGGCAGCAACAACTATCAAACGCTTTTGCATGGCTGTAAAACAAACATTGCACTTACAATCAATTTTCAATGTCATTTTACGACATTACAAACATCACATTCAAAATGCGAAGGTGAAGAGGAATAGTTCGAGTTATTCCATATTTAAAGTAGCCTCACAGCTTTTTAAAAGAATGACAGATCACCCAATCAAGGAGAAGAGTAGTTTTATTTAGGTATAGCACAATATAGAACAAGAAACAATAAGATCCATTATTATGTACAATCATAAATACCTGAAAAGGGCGACTTTTATCTTTAAGAAGATTTTTTGAGCTGCAACACTTCTTGGGCAATAAATAATTTTCTGCTTTGCAATGTAACCAAAGCCTGGTTCTTATATACTTGATGATCATCGATTAGTGATATCTGATTGTATGTAAACAATACAACCATTGTACTTAATTTTCAATCATGAAACTGGCAAAGCTATTCAGATTTCTTCCTAGCAATTTTCCTCTCCACTGATGCTCGTCTTTTTTAGATAAGTCCACTATCTACATATGCAACTCCGATTGCGCAGGAAACAAAGTGATCATTCAAATGAAATTCTATTAAGAACTCCGTAAAACTATTTTAATTTCTCCAGAGCCATTTGCTCTCCCCTCGACGTGAATAGGATTTTTCAAAGTAATTCGATTCATTATGAGATGCTGGACGTCACATCTCCCTTGTTAATGCATTCCTGCACGTATGTAGAATTGCACATAGCCTCCTTTTCATTGTATCATCATGTTTCGCTATCTCCAGTGATGCCATATTATGCACTGGGCCCGAGCTTTGCCTTGGATGTCACATTTTTTGCACCATCTAATTCAATAAAAGTGACTTAATTAGACCAGGCAGAATTATGACCTTAAACTGGGTCTGACATGATGTAGGGTTTCTTGTAGAGTATGCCCCGTTGTTGTGACACTAACTTCATCCATGCGTGTACACTTCAACTAATGGCAATTTAGACGAGTTCTGATAACACCAAACTAACCTTTCGTCATGTTTTGATTTCCTCTTTTTTTCACTGTAACTTTAAAACTGTGCACTGTCTTCGGCCACTGAGGTAGCTTGGCGTTTAGTGGCGGAATTCTCTTGAGAGCGGATATAAATAATATAGCATAAAGAAATAGAACATTGAGGGTTTTGGAGAAACCAACGATCATTTATGGTTGACTCACACACATTGCTTTGTTTGTGTCATCTTTCAGATCCTAATTTAAGGTATTTTTCCAAGAACACTAATATTTAGAGAAACTATTTTTCAAACCACGCCTTTTAGATGACGGGAAATTGATGCCATCGATTGATACGAAAACATATCTCCAACAGATTTCTTGTCTTTCTTTCTTTTATTTTTCTTGGTTTTCGTAGGTAAAGCTATGGCAATGAGATGACGGCGAAGGCTGCCAATGGCATAATTTTCTGCAATGTCCGATGCAACATCGGATATTTAATGAGCCTCGTTCACGTCCTAAGCAACGACTGCACGTGTGCTTGACACAAACCACCGCATTACGTTGATGCAGAATATAATGCGAAGTATTCCATAATTAAAGAGCAAGTTTTGCTAGCACGTTCCACAAACAGGTAACATCCGTACATTGTGATTGTATTAGCATTTTCGCCTTTGTTATTTCATGAAAGCAATTGTTTATAACGTCATAAAGCTGTCTTCATATTGCAGTGTATATTCCAAATTGAGGAGCATTGCAGCCTTATCAGGCCTCTTTGCTTGTATCCAGTACTGCCACTGCTTCTACGCCAAGGCATTCATTCAAGGGCCTGTAAACAGAACATTTAGCGCGAGCGAAGGTTGAAAGGAGAGAGGCAATTACACTGTGCTCGCTAATCGATCCATCATTTCATATTGGAATAAACAAATTGTCTAGTACCTGCTAGAATACTAGTACGAGTTAATCAGGCAGCCATTGGAAACCTATTCGAGTCCACTGACCTTGACGCGATATGTTTGCCATATTCTCTATTTGCCATTCACGAGAAAACGGGAAATACTGGCAAGCGACCAATCGCGTGGCTGCTCGCTGAGTCGAACGAAAATAGACCAGCTGTAATATATAAGAGAAGACAATCAGATTGAGTGGGAAAACGAGTAGAATTGCAATACTTTTTTTATTATGCTTTGTACGCAATTGATTCTTTAATAGATCTATTTTCGGAGCACAGAACGTTGAAGGTTGAACAACAACATTACAGTCATTACTTGTTTGGGGAAAGTTGGTACTTTTATATTCGCGTTTTCGACGGCCTATGCATAGGATACCAGTGCGACGTATTGTAGTTATGTTTACTAGTAGCGCGAATTGAGATAACCAAACCTGGTGGAGTCTACTTTATCTGTTATTATTATTTGCGAAGCAGGCCTAGGCGCTGAGTGGAATCGTTCATAGGAATTGCGCGTGGATCATATAGCTACGCGTCGTTGTATACGCAGATGATATTGCCGGCGAATATGGTTAGTTGATTTGGTGAATGAAATACCGTGATTGTGGTGGAGGTTGTGGTGATATGTCACTGAAAGAACTTGATGAGAAACATGATGTTCACGGTGGAGCGGCAAGAGCGTTGTTTGATCATTGCGATTTGGACGCGAGTGGTTACATCGATCGCAATGAACTCGCCGCCGTTTTAGATTTGGGTCCTGATGAAGTGAAGGAGATCTTTGCAACTCTTGACAAAGACGATGACGGTAAGATCTCTATTGGAGATTTCACTGAGAACTTCAACGCGTTCAAAGAGCTCGCTCCGCAGCTCGACCACCACAAAGAAGATGGTACAGAAACTGGAGAGGAGGCTGGCGATAATTCTTCCAACAGCCTGGCTCCGTCGTCCATGGCTGATTATACGAACGGGGACTCATCAAAAATTGAAAGCAGAAGACCACGACCTAAAAGATTGACATTCGACAGAGGAAAGGGCCTCAATATTGACATGAAAAAGAGGGCAAAGTTACTTAATGGGTAAGTTTGCTGTTATTTTCTTTCAAATGTACTAGGCCCATATCTTTCCTATCATTAACTGCCTATACTTGCTATTGCAATTGCTATTCTATACTTTTCTTCCCACGGAATACAATAAAATGTGTTATCTTCTCAATATTAAAAGTACAATTGAACCCTGAAATGGCCAATCATGGAAAATGATCCAAAAGTGTACTATATGGCATCTGTCGTTTTATTAAGATCCTGTTGTGAACGTTTTTCATTTTTTGTCTTCATTCCGGTGTGTACGTAATAATTTACAGCCGGTTTTGCCTTAATTGCTTTTTAATTGAAACTAATTACACTGGATTTAATGTTGGGAGTTTCAATCATTACTGCATTGTGATGTGCTAATTTAATACCAATCTGATACCAATTGTCTTTTTACGACTGTTATTATAATCGCAAATGGCATTACGTATGCTACAGGTTTGGACAATAAAGCTACCACATGAAATTGCCAAACTAATTTCGGCAATTGTTAATGCCTTTTGATAGTATGACGAGATGGAATTGCGTGGCAAGTTGGTCACTCGCGTGGAAAAACACCCGGGGTGAATTTTGGCTAATCACGCCAAGTACATCAACTTGAAACTTGAAAATAAATATATTCAACTGTACGCCATTAAGAAATGTAGCTTCCAATAAGTTGTAGATAAAAATAAGAAGACCTTCTCATATCAAAATGATGGGTATACTTATATCATTCCAACAAAACGATTTTAAATCATTAAAATTAAAACAACACAGACTTTCAACCTGTATTTGTACTTAACTTGTGAAATTATATCCACAAAGTATTTGCAGATTACAGCAGAAAGTAGCTACAACTTTCAAACAGCTTTTTCACATCAAAAGCCAACCGAAACAAAACCCGAATTTTCCGAAGTTGCAAAATACATACTTTTATAAGAATAATGTCATGAGAACACCTAGGCTCAATATTGCCAACCAACAATGGAGGTTGGAGGATAGCATTGAAATTTGCTCAGTTTCGGCAAAACTCAAGAGCTTTTTTTTATGAAAAAGTGTGCATTGCGAATTGTTTACAATTGCTTTTGCTGTGCTCAAAGGAATCCTGCAGAATAAATTGTCTTATCATTCATTCTTAATCACAACGTGTCAGTACCTGTTCAAATGCTTTTCCTTTGACTTTCCTATTACGAACCTTGAATAAATACGGTTAGACTCATAATGAAAACATTGTCAAATATGACAGGTATGTATATTTAGCGGAAATTTCTCAAGCCGTGTTTGTGATTGTCTGTCGTTCATCTCTTTGCATCGTCTATTCATGGAAAGGCAACAGGTGCGCCATTAATCATGCCTATTGTCACATGAAATTATCCCTCAATACCATGACTTTTTCCTTTCGCCTTTGGCAGCTAGTATTGTGACGTCACATTTCATCATAACACCTCATTATAGCGCGAACTCCGAAGGCAAGAACAAGGGACAGCGAACTTTTCAAAACATCACAGTATATTCTCCATGGAAATTTATTCTCAGCTTATCCGGCGTTTCAATAGGAATATATTCATATAGCAGAGGATATAGCATTTTCTCCGAAGTCTTTGCTAATAATTCCCTCTCGTGGTTTTTGTTGTTGTTGCGTTGTCTTGATATTTGCCAGTGTCCCAACGCGACGATAGTAAATGATGAGTCACAATGCCTTGTGTTTTGGTATAGCAGGTTGGCTATAGTTACAGGTCTTTTTTTATAACAAAGTTTTGTTTCAGCCGACCTTCAAACGTTCTTTGCTATTTCCTAATTTCAACACGAAAACTTGTTAACACTTTCTTAACGTAAAATTGGGAAGTTTTATGTTACCAAACATGTGCATATGTATGGTGAAGAAGATGAAATGCAAAAATGTGCTATATTTCTCCAAAAAACCCTCAATGTCATCTGCGAAGAACTTAGAAGCAAGACAACAGCTTATCTCACAATATATACACAACGTGATATTAATATGACAAACTAGAGACCTGCAATTTCGAATAACTAAATTCTTCAACTTCTTTTGGTTGCAAAGATCCAGCCCTGAACTTTCTTACTTTTTGAAGAACTGAGCATAACTTTCTTAATTCCTACACGTTTTTTTTATAAGAACAACCTTTATACGAAACACCAGGCTGAGATTAGGCTAAAAAATAAGAACAACATAAGAAACAAGGCAGGCTGAGATTCAACAAAAATCAAGAAATAAAATATCAGCAACAATTGAAAATAACAAACTATTGTAAGAATAGAACAATAGAAAGTGCTAAACAGCCATTAAACAAACTTACTGCAATAGAATTAGTTCAATAAATAGAATTATCTAAATACCATCGATATCAGTTTTTTTATGTAATCTATGCTGCTATCTGTGTACAAAAATAAGAAACAGAATAAGAAACACCTTAGGCTGAAAATATATACGGAAAAATAAGAAACGTCAGGCTGAAACTGGAGCCAAGTGTTCTTATACAAAAACGTGTACTTTATCATAAAATAAAAACGTGTATATTGGGAATTTCATAAATCTAAAGATTTTTTCCGAAAACAGTTGCGCAATGACACAATTTTCAATGGGTTTTTCAAAACGAACTTGGTCTTTTGTGATTTATGGCATTACCATCAAAATCACAATGATTGATTATTTCTATAGCTATGGACATATTTGTACTTTGGACCAATAACAAAAACAATGACGGGGAAGTAATACCAGTAGCTAGTGATCAGGGCCAGAGCCTTGGAAGGGTTGTTTCAAAGGAACCAGTGAATTTTTTTACTAATTTTTGGGGGCTGAGTTGGCTCTCGACATACTTGTGACATAATGAAGCATATCAGCTGATATTTTTCAATCTCATGACAATGTTTCCATGTGTGTGTCCCATGATGTTTCATTCTTAAATTTCCGCCATTTTGGAGAATTCAAGACCTGGAGAAATGCTAGTAATAATTGCTAAGCTTTCTCAATAATATACAGATTATTTTTTCCATTTGACACGGATGAAGTTTTCATCGTGCATTGTTTGGCTAGTAAATATTGTGCATTTCGTTTATTTTGCGTTTATTATGTCTTATCCTTGGCGCGTGTCATAAAGCAGAAAATTTCTAAAGCCATTCATTTCATTTTTGAAGAGGCAGCAGCCAAAAAAGTCCGTTAAACTGGGTTTGATTCAATGTATTGGTCAGCTGTTTTGAAAAAATTTCATACCCATTTTTGAATATTACCGCCAATGTACCGATTGGCCAATGGTTGCGTGGAATTTTGTGTTGCCCAACGTGGTTGTTATAAAAGGTGTTGTTGTCATCATCAAGCTGTCATTTGTCAAGCTAATTAGAGAAAGAAAAGTACATGGGCATAATGGGACCTTTCAGCTCGACTCACTCAGTTCAAGATACAAGTTGACCGGCTCGTTGCCATCCCCGGAGAGCAAGTTGTTTACGTTTTCTATTGATGTTTTCATACTCCTTGGGAGTATTTATTTCGGAAATATTTGGTGAATAGTATATAGTATAATTGATTCAAAAGATGATGCACGATGAAGACGAAGGAATTTTATCACCACCCGGTTGTGGGGCAGAACTTTCATTCTACGAAGAGCAGTATTTTCATGACAACTGTGACAAAGTATCAAGAAACTGTCCCTACTCCGCTAAAATGGAGTCCAGAAAACTGTTTGGTTTATCTTTGGAGCATGATTCAGAAGTTCCAACTTGGAATTTAAACGATGAAGACTGGGAGAATTCAAGTACTGAGTCAGAGCAAGCATCCAAAGAAACAAATTCGAAGTTGGCAGGGAAATTGTCAATAGGCCTAGCCACCGGTCTCCCAGGGTATGACTTGAAATTTTCAGGTTTCTTATGTTCTATTCCTGCATTTAATATTTCTGTTAGCTCTCTAAGTCCACGGCATTTTAATATTTAAAGATTCTTTAATTTTTCATGACAATTTTGCTCGAATTTCATAAAAATGAAATAAATCCGGCGACCCGAGCTGTTATGCATGACAAAGAAGTCTTTTGATTCGATTTTCTCCACGTGAGCGATTAAGGCAAGATTTTTCGTGTTTACAGAATTTTAAAGTAATGAACAATTATTTCAATCAAATTATCACGAACATGAAGCATTTCCACAAAAATGTAATACAGGAAACAATATTATTCACGTTGGCAAAGACATCAGTATTTTGACTGATTTCGCAACCTGGATATCATGTGTGGGCATGCATTTTGCTATGCAGACCCGCTACGACCGACTGTCCTTTTTTGGCCAGTCGTTGAAAGGTCTCAGTGGCAGTGAAATGTGTATGTTATGATGTAATGCGAATGCACATACACAACTCCGAAGACGGCAGATTTAATGTTTAAACCCACACACACACACTGATGTATCTATTCAAAATGACCCATGTTTTGGAATCAAACCAGACATACAAATTGATTATATTTAATTTTAGTCTTATCCATTATAATTGGTCCCGTCTTCGAACTGTTTCATTGAAGCAAATCGTCCTCGATTTTGCGATGTGTATGCTGTTTTTAGCAAGCATTTTGGGATCACCCTAGGACTTGTTTATCTCGTATGTCTCCGTCCTGTCTCACCCCGTCGTCACCCTCATGCATTTGCTTTTTTACCTTAATACCTTGGGGATATGGCGATTCAGGAAAGATGCTTTGTTGAGACGCAGATTTTTTCCCAGAAAATCCATCAAAACAGCTTCACATCCCTTGCGTGCAACCATCAAATTGCGATCTTTATTTTTTTTGTTATTTCGTGATAACAACGAAATAGGCCAATTGAGTCATGATCTTTTGTTCAATATACATTTCTTTGTTTTATTGTAACAACATCATTCAATCATTCAACAATAATCATTCAATTCCATATCTTATTGCTTTTCAATTTCCTCCCATGCAACGTCATGAGGTTTTAACAGCGGTGAACGCCCCCATATCTATCCCTTTTGAATCACTTCCATCTTCCATCCAGGTCTTTCAATTCAATGCTCTTATAGAATTTTTGCCGTTGGCGATCGTGTTATTAATTGGATCAATTGCATTAGGTTATGATGATTAGTCTATGATCATGTGTTCAGTGTTAAAGAATTGTCATAATTCTTTTTCTAAAGTACAAAGCTGCAATCTAAAGCGAGTTCCAAAAAGGGTTTGGACCATGACGGAGATAAACGTTGGTTACGTTGGATAACAATAAAATTATGTTAAAATTTTAGCTATTTAAATCTATCTGTTCTTGTTGGTTTTGTTAATGATGATTATGATGATGACTGTGATTATGATTACGATTGTTTTGATCGTTTTGCGATCACATGTAGCCACAATGTTAACCATGTCTCGATGAGCACAGTGACTCAGACATCATGACATCAACTCTGTTCATTGTCGTGATAACGACTATTATCATGTAGAACACAGCACAAATGCCATGCCTGTTTTTATGTATCCTACTAGCAGCGAGATGAGTTTGTAGCTACACAGTTAATACTTGTAATTGATATGTTGTTTCTTGATGATTTCAGGCAGGAGTATTTGGAGGACATATACGATGCAATATCACAAACTGGAAACCAGAGATTATTGCAGGCATTGGAAAACTTCGTAGCTTCGACAGCCGATGCCATATCGCAGAAAAACAACGAAAATGAAAGACTAGATGCGGCACTGCGAAGGTATGCTATATGCTAACCGGGCAACTGGTCGGTTATACTAACTGGTCAATTAGTCGGTTATGCCAACTGGTCAAGTTTGCTGACCGGTCAACTGGTCGGTTAATGTATGTTATTTCACAGCTATTTCCCTCAAGCGATTGCTTTGATGGTTAAAAAAATTGCTTTGATGGTTTGAATCAATGGAATTTGATTGCTTTGTGCTCGGTGGTTAACACCATTTGTTGATTCTCTTAATCAAGTCTTTGATTCAGTTGTTTTTTGTGATAATGAATGAAATTTAAATATTGAGAAATGAAAATAAATATTGAGAGGTTTTATGCTTGAGTGGCCCGAATTTCTACTGCTGTCAACAGTTTTGCCTTTCTGAATGCATTTTTCTTTTTCGAGTATAGAGCAACAGAGAAGAATTCTGAAAATGCACGCAACCTTGAAGAAGAAATGGAACAGCAAATCCTCATGCTGGAAAATAAAGTCAGAGAAGAGGTATACATGACTATGCTTAAATATTTGCATTCAATGTTTTCCATTAATCCAAGTGTTTTGATATTTTGATCCACAAGGTTATCGATTCTGTGCTATCTCTGTTGTTTATGAATATTCGTGGGTGGTTTTTCATTGTTATCTCTGCTGTTGTTTTGCAGGAGAAAAGAAAAGCGGAGAAGGCTATTCAAGATGCTCAGCTGAAAATCGAAGAGAAAAACCACGAGATAACTGCCATTAAAGAAAAGGTAATGCTCTTTTTTGGGCCGGAAACACCGCCTGCCTTCCCTTTCACATCTCTTGGTTAGGAGGCTGACTAATTCTTTCTCATTACTTGCCATTTTTATTATAACAAGCATTGGTATATCCATGCAACGTTGTATGATTTTTGGCTCATTCTCTAACATCTTCTTCTAGTTGGAGCAAAATCTCGCCAATCAACCAGCTAAGGAAAATGAAACAGCCGAAGAAATAAAGGAGAGGGACTTGGTATGTGCAAGTAAATTTATACGACATTTACACTTCTGACTTTTTGCTCGTTACCCTCTTGGCTTTCTATCTCAGTTGGATAAGATGTTAGCACACGAACAGGGCATGCGAATGGATTATATGCATGAGCTAGCCTATAGTCTAAAGTGAATTAGACACACATTGGGTCAGGTAGAAGTGGAGTTAGACAAACATAAATGCATTCTATCGTTGAATTAGACATGCATTGAGTTTGATTGCACTTTTAACGCAGGAGAACGAATCATTGCGGAGTACGCTTCGAGAAAGTCAGACTCAACTCGCATTGTACAGAACTGAGATTGCCAATCTAAAAAGCGAATACGATGAACAAGGAGAGAGACTGTCAAAGTACGAATAACTATCATTTACTTTTTCTGTTATGAATAGCTATAAATCAAAATTCGAGAGGAAACAGAAGTTTGTTTTGAGCTATTTTGAGTTGCTACAATGAAGTAAAACTAAAGAAATTGAATGTCAAGAAGTGTAAAAAGCATGGAGAAAAGACTCGAGTTTAACTGCAGTCGACTTATCGAGATTCGATTTTAAATACACATGTTCAACATATTGAAATTCTAAATGCTACAATTCACACTTGGAACACGGGTGTCACACGTGTTCTAGATATGATGTAATGGAACTGTGTTTTATTTATTTTTGATAATAATTTTGCTTTCCAGTTTTCTGGAATGATTTATCTAATTTTTCTATTAACAGAGAAAGGCAAACTGTTCTCCGATGTGTTCACGAACAAGAAAGCTTAACAAGACAACTACAGTTACTACAGTAAGTCATTCATTTTTTTCATTCACACAAAATGATATCCCATTATAGGGAATCTTCAAGGGAACGAATGAACGCGGCCAAAGGAGGGAGCGAGAGAACTGTGGCTCCTCCCTTTTTGGGAGATTTCATTGGTTATATGCACTCAAACATATATTTATTGTTACTCTATTGCAAGCACTGGCTTCTTCCTTCTACGTTCCTTGCTGCGCCTCGGGAAGGGTCAGCAGAAAAACATTCCTGTAAAGACCACGTTAGTACCGGAGGGTAAACGTATTGCGTTATGAATTTGCCCTTCAAGAAACTCAATTTATCAGGTGTTTAGCCTGGTGAATTGAGCCAAATGAAACCAGAAAGTTGTGTGGGGTTTATTTGCATTCAGATTTAACTTTTTATATACTTTGCTTGACTGCCTCTCAATCGTCCAGTCGTGGAGTCTTTGAAAGATCATCATGTGCAATTATATTGAAGTAAGAACTGTTTGCATTTCAGTGAGGCAAATCGAAAACTACACGACACAAACGACGACCTGAGAGCTGCAATTGAGGTAATATTATCCCTGCCTTCTTTCCATTATAATAGCTGCAATCAGCTCTACTATGCTTTAGTATGATTGTGTGATAGTTGCTATGACTGTGCCCATTGCGTAGCAATATCAACTGTATTGGTGTGGTGTAATGTAATGCACTGAATTGGTCGGCTGTAGTGAAACACAGCTAAGTCGATTTTGGAGAATTTTATTAAATCTTTAAGAATCTTATTAAAACAAGCTCTTCTTGCTTCGTGCGACAGTTCTGGTAAGACGCTAATCAAGTGCTGTTCTACCCATGTCAGGTCTTTATGATGTAACATATGCAAGTAGATTAAGGGCACCGTGGGTGCAGGCAAATAAATGGCATTTGTTAAGGCATTTTTGTTGATTTGATAATGGTAATGTGATCATCGATTTTTCCGTTTTTAGAATCAAAAGCGAATGGATGAAGAAGCCGAATGCATGTCTCCTTCCAAAAGGAATTCACTTTATGGATCGCCTTTAGGACCATACAAAAAGAATCCTTATGCAAGGTGGGTACGCGTGTTCGCCTTGAGATGTTCTCACTTTCTTTGGACGCTACTTACGTTTGTGTATAATTGTTTCAAACCTTCAAAGAAAGCAAGGAGAATGCAGTTACACACGGACGTTTTCGCAACAGACATCTCTATGCACGAACCTATTACTTGGTTTTAAGTTAATTGCAGAATTGTCTGTTCTTCGACCTCGAATTGTGCAGATTTTATCCATTTGCAGCATCTTATTTGTGGCATGCACTTTGATGCTTATTTCCTATGCCCTGTGCTGTTTCTGATCCTCATTTTTGCTTCTGCTAGGGGCTCTGTTACGCCATCTTCACAGGGTTCGAGATCAGCTGTGACGTCACCAACTCCCGGAATGGACGCAAAGAGCGTCGTGTCCAGTCCGACATCTAGGCCCATCGACACTAACGAATTCAACGAGTCTTCATTGATGTCTGAACTCATGGCAGCCGACGAGCAAGGGGTGAGTGCATGTCTTTTACTTTTAAGGTAGTCTAGAACAGACGCTTGCTGTGTGTCATTAGCTATTGCACCCTATCACCAGTTTTACATATTTACAATACCATTCAATGCTGGCATAATTATGGAAATTTTTCAAAATCACACCTTCTGAGGCTCATGAATGTTTTCCACTGATATGTTATAAAGTTAGAAAACTCTATCAACAGAAAAACGTATTCATATTAAAAAGATGGTCATGATACGAAACCCCATCCACACGTTTTAATTCCAAGAGCACATTTTGGATTTTCAAGACCACAAAATGTGGGAATAACCACACTAAGATAGGCCCTGGCTAATGCCATGTTTACATGCAGTCAACTCGGAATAATTCTGAATAGAATAGACACTGATACGAAACTGTTTATTCCCTTGGGGAGCGACCCTTGTGAAGTGAACTTGTAGGTTCGAACTTTATTTGCAATTCAAACTAATATGCCGATGAAATAGCATCCACTATATAAAGAGTACCTCGATTGGGCCTTCTGTACACTACCATGGCTAGTAAGATATCGATACTTTGAATGAGTACAGGAATAACTGTTCCAAACTGTTGGACATTATAGATTGCCATTCATCCATTACATCGACAGAAGTACGTCACTTAATATGAAACACATTACGTGTTGTTTAGTGATGGGTCTATGACAAGACGGTACTGTTGCATGGACTAAAGCAATAACGAGGAATGAATAGTATTTCTGAATAATTATCTACTTTGCAAGTGAATTTCGATTACTATGATATTCTAATGAACGCGTGGATATGCTACAATATATTGCAGTAGCCCTTTGTGGTTGCTCAAGTTTTCTGCTGCAATTATAGCTATGATTGTAAACCATCCATTTGGGAACATTATCCGCACGAGTTTTAATATAATGTCACAGAATCTCTTAGTTACGGCTGAAGACAATTGCTTCTTCTCTGTTAAACTTCTCAGAGCACCCAAGTGATAATCTTGCCAACATATGGTCCACCGAGCCCGAAATTTTGATGCACATAGAAGTCTATTTTCTCTTTTTGATCTTTGTTGCATCATAATTCTTCTCATCTTCTCATAATTCATCATAGTTCACTGAAGTGATAGTCCTCCGAGCTGATAGTCCCCTATCTAATAGTCCACCGAGCTGATAATCTACTGAGTCTACGGCCCAGCGAATCTGGATTTGCGTCATTGCTCTCTTTTTTCGGGCTTGTAAAGCAACCCTGGAGTAACAGTATACCGAGCTGTACGCGTCTTTTTCTCAACCCCTACTAGACAGAAAGGAATTGAAATGCAGTGTAATGATAGATGGTTGTTCATCAGGTTGAGACTGAGGACTACGACACAGAGGGAATCCTCAATTCAAGTATGGGACTACCTGAAGGTGTCTTGCCTCGGCATGTCGTAGAGACAGATTTCGTTGATACTGACATCGATACTGATCCCGAGTTTGTAGAAAATGGAAATATAAAACAAGCGGTAATTATTAAAATATAAAACCTAACAAAAATAAATTCTAAATTTTATTGTTACAGCCTATCCTAAACTACGTCTCATTCACTAAATTTTACTCAATTTATATAAATCGATTGACTGGCCGTCTATGGCGGTATTAAATAACTTTACAATAAAATAATACATAAATCTTTACCAACCTTTAAAAACTAAACCAAGATGGATCATCAAACCAGTTTAGAGTGGGACGAGTTATGTTATCGTGGAGTCTCTAATAATCCTTAATTGATAAACCAACTCACATAAATATTAGCCTTACACACACGCTGAAACTAAATTAAGAAAACATTGAAGTCTGTTAATATAATGAACCCACACTCCGAATATTAACAACTTTAAATATAGGATATGCTAAATATAGGATACTATGGATGATAAAATTGAAAGACAGTCGAAGATTGTATATATAATTAAAATTTAATATTATACTGCGCTTGACTTGTATCAAATATTAGAAGAAAATTAAAACAATAACCAGACCAGTGACATACATAAACATTACTGAACACTGTAACTTTGTGGCTTTGAACTCTTACTTACAACTACACATCTTATCTGACGTTGAGGCATACTTCTTTGTTTGATGGAAATTATTGTCTGTACAGTTATGTCTGTCAAGTGCTGGATGATTTTGATGCATGTTTTCTGAAATCGTTTTTCTTTATTGCAGTTTCGAAACATGAACAATAGTAGGGCCAGCGTTGTCGACGACTCTTTATCAGCCAAAGAAAAGGAACAGATGATGGAACAACTTAGAATATTATGGTGTGTTTCTTTTTACATTAAAACAGGCTCATCCTTAAAATAATTCTGCATCAAATTATTTCTAATTACGTCTACACAATTCAAATGAAAATACATCGGGATCGACTTTATAATAATCCATCTTTCGATTGTTTCTCATCTTGTCCATTGTTTTGTTTTGTTACACTTTATGGTTTCACGATATGACGGGTTATTTTCTAGCGACACTAACAAGAGATTAAGTGAAAGCAACGACGAACTTCGAGAAGCTTTGGGAGTAAGTCTCTATTTTCGTTTAAACATGTTGCAATTTAAGCAGTTGATACCTGGGGTAGTAGTACGTATTACTACAGTTGAATAACCTAAATTCGAACAACCCAGGGACAAACAAATTTGTTCAAGTTGATAACAAGAAATGTCGCCAAGGGGGGGGGGAAGCCCAAGGGACACGTGTCCCTTGACACTGAAGTGTTCCACGTTTGCGCAAATGGTACCCTTTACTTTCTCAGAATGTTTCCTTTTTCTGATGGTGCTTATTTTACCCCTGCCTTCCCAACTTTGAAGTACTTCAGACGTGCCAATTATCAATTGTTTGAGTTACCGATGGCCAAATCTAAAGCATACATGGAGTAAATTGAAACGAAGGGTGACAATGAAATGCTGGATGCATCGACTGTTAGGCTTCCACTGCAATATTAAATATAGTTAGAAATATAGATATTTTGTGCTATAAATATCGTAGCTACATCATAACAGAACACCACTTTTACTGGGCTCGTTTAGAAGTAATTTGTTGTTGGTAATTTGAAGCAAATTTAAGCGTTTTTTTATCTTTTAGCTATTATCACATTCGGTGAAAAAGAAAGAATTGGTAAGTTTTTATGATTGATTGTCACAGCGATATCCTTGCATTCTTACTCTCAAATCATGTAGAGATACTTCATAGTAAAGCAATGTTTACTGTGATGGAGAGATAATCCATAGTGAAACAATGTTTACTGTGATGCAGAGATAATTCATAGTGAAGCAATGTTTTCTGTGATGTGGAGACAATCCATAGTGAAGCAATGTTTTTTGGGGTTTTTAGCCGTATTGTGTTCATGGTACAGCTTGCTTGCTATGTTACTGCTTTATTAACTTCACTATATAACACGTTTCTTTTTTCAATTTCAGAAGAGATCATCTAAGAATTCATCACGTCGTAGTTCTCTCAGTGATTATAATTCGTCGGCTCCAAGCAGAACAGACTCGCGTAGTAGGTAAGTCTGCCCTTCTATAGCTCTCGCCTATTGATGTTCTTTCATCATATAATGACACATGCTTTAATAGCAACACTACTTTATATGATACAGTGCTATTTGCACTTTACCACTCTAAGTGCTATAGTGTTCTAATTGCTCCACTGTTCTAAGAGTTACGGCGCCCATGAGCTATAGTATACTACAAGCCAGATTGATCTAAATGATGCAATGTTCCATGAACTATAATGTTGTAAGAGTGGAGATGTTCCAAGTGCTACATTCAATGGGGGAATGCACGGTATACACCTTTAAGCACAAAACTAAGGGCCCCCAAACAGTTGGGCCTCGAGGCGGACCCCGCGAAATTGTGAAAAGTTGTTAGTTAAACTTAAAGTTATCGTTATAAACTAAAAGGTAAAGTTGTAATGCAGTTAAACTTTATTTGCAAAAAAGACCCCTGAACCACTACTCTGATGGGCCCCACACTACTCCGCTATGCCACTGGCTATATTGCTCTACGTGCTGCAGTGCATTAAGTGCAACTAAAAGCTGTGCCGCTATAACTGCAACATTGCTTTGCTGGCTAATGTGTTGCACGTGCTGCGATGCTTCAGCTGGATTAATTTTATTTCTACGACTGCTCCCCATTTTGTAGCTCGAGAAATTCGAAATCATCGAAAGTGGATAGGCCTTCGAGTACCAGTTCGCCAAGGAGGAATCCATCAAGACAACATCGAAAATCGAGTATATCGACCACGGTATATATCTCTTTTTTTCATTTTCTATTCTATTCATTGTCATAATATGTATAGCCTGCGACTTCACTGGATGCCTAATGTCTCCCATTGGAATATATAACAGGTTTCCATTTGAAATATAGGAACAGGTACTTAATGGTCACTGCGATGTTTTCATATTTCATATGGAAACAGGCCAGTATGTAAACATTACGGATAATCCACATAAAAATAAAACATTGGTTTGGCTTGTCTGTTCAGGATTCATACTATTGATGATTTATCGTGTCGTGAACAGGATAACTTAGTAGCGGGAGATACTTCTTTCATTATCGGGCAAAGTAAAATTATGCTAAATTATCCTGTTCACAACATGATAAATCATTAATAATAAAAACATAACAATTTAAATTTCGAAGATCGTTATCTTTATAAGATTTAAAGCAAATGAAAATGATTTGGACTGAATTTGTTAAGCTTGAAAGTAAAATTAGACAAAGATAAAACTAAAGAGAAGTAATAATATATTTACACCAACAGAGAGAGTTGATAGGCCAAAAATAGTGTTTAAAATTTAATACTAACAAACTAGCTAGTTTATTCTAAACCCAAAATTGAAGATAAATAAAATATTCGATTCTAGTCTTCTGAAGCCGAGCATGAAACCGAAAACCGACTCAACGAAAACCGACTCAACGAAAACAGACAATGTACTTGTGATTATGACTGTAATAATGACAATGACATATGCGAGGTTTGTAAAAAACCTGACAACATGGTTGATGAAGAACTTATTGAACAGGTTACAGTGCAAGAAGATGAAAGTGAGTTGTTTGTGAACACGGACATGTTTGACGAACCTGACTGCCAATGCTCCGAACAGCGGCCCGGTATGACTTGTGAGAAATGTGATGAGTTACCCAATGACGAGGCCGAACCCGGGTGCAAAGATGTTGCCGTGCAAGCCGATGTTACGAGGGATTTTCCGGACGAAAACGATGCCGAGATATCTTTGCACGTTTGCGAAGGAGACGGTTGTGTGTGTCGCGAAGGTGATCCAATGTTACCACTGGATAAATCGATACAAGTCAGTGAGGTATTACTGGACCAAAGTAAAGACCAGCTCGAAGAGGATACCGCCTTGTCGGAACAAAATAGCGAACGGACAATTGAACCGGACTTTGAGAATGATTTACGCGATGAGCAAGAGCATCTTGTGGAAGACAATTGCTTGGTCTGTAAAAATCCTATCGATGCTTCGGAAACTTTAGCCGGTCGTTGTTGTTGTGCGGATAGTGCGATTAAAAACGTAGCTATGTCGGATAGTTTGCAGAATGAAAAGGTGAATAATGAACTTCAGAAAGCCGGAGACATCCCTGCGGATACTAAATCGACTTTACCGGATTACTGGGACACAACAAGTAACTACACGGACCGAGAAACTGACGCAAGAACGCAAGTTACCGAACCGGTTTCCAATGACAGTTTGGCGAGTGCTGCAAGGCGAAGACAAGGAATCCCTCTAACCCGGCAGGTATAAAAACATAATCATTAAAAATTAAATGCACACCTAAACTATAAAATACATAACTGCTAATATAATATTAAATTATTTAAATTGAGAGTTAATATCTATGCAGATTGATTGTAAAGTGGTTGAGTATTTGTGCCCTAAATACCATTCTGTCCCCAAACAGTACCCAATGTCTCTTCAGTATCCAAACACAAACATTGTCATAAGATACAGTATTCGTGTCTTGGTGAGCTTTATAATGTTTTGCATGCAGTTGTGTACGGTACAGCACATGTGCTGCATTGTAAGAACCTATAACCAAGGAACTGATTCAGGAGAAACTTCATGCTACATTTTATCACAAAACAATAGGTAGAACCATAGCCTATTGCCCGAAAACAACAGACTGATTGGGAAAACCTAGTTTTTAGTGACGTTTTCTTACTGTATATTGTCTCCTGATTGTTTTCAGGGAACTTTTTTGAAGGTAAAGTAATTGTATTGAATGTTGTTAATTGTGATTTTGTCATTCAAGGATGAAAGTGCTTCTGACACGACATCTGGAATCAACTCGTCATATTCAGTCATACAGAATCTCGAGGACGAGGTCAGTATACTTACCAACCACACCGTTGAAATTCTATGCAAATGTCATTCATTTTCTGTAACGTATGGAGAATTTGAAAAGCATGAAAGCACAACAGTTCAAGGGCACTTTGAGCAGCCCTTTATTTGTTAAATTTTGTGTTTTTCGCCTATTTTTAGAGTACTTTTTTGCAATTTGAAAAGGTCGAATCTTCCAACGCCCCTATCAGCGTCCCATAACGTCCATATCGTCCCATATTATAATAAATGTTGTTATTTCAGCTGAGCATGTATGCGCGTCAGCAGTCGGACGAAGAGATCGACGAAGACGATATGACCATTGGTGAACTGCAGCGAATTAAAGAAATGACGTCATCCGGCTCGGATCTCGACAGCGACGCTGATGTAACGTATGAAGAGCGACTGCCCAACGGCAGCCGGGTGGAATTCAGCGACAATAATGCGGTGCGTTTGTGACGTTTTTTGTCATGTGCTCCAGTTGTTTTCTTTGGTGGTGTGCCGTCAACTCTGTGTAATTGAAACGACTTGGGGAACACGAAAGTGTTCGAATTACAAGAAGCCCAAATTGCAAATGGTTGCTCTACCATGGCTGGTTTCTCAGAAGCATTTAAAAAGACGGAGAGCTTACCTATCTGTCCATATTCATTAGATGGAATTAAATTTAAGCCGAATTGTGCATAATTGACAGTAGTTTAAGGCCATGCATTAAATTTGCTTCCTTTATGCTACCTCCATTGTGTGAGAGCTTGGAAGAAACGTCATGTAATAGCTATACACATGTGTGTACGAATTGAATATAAACATTCGTGTTTATCTCATTTCATAGAACCCTGATCCTGATCTAAGAAAGCCGGAGAGGACGTACAAGCTTGTGCTAGCCGGCGATGCAGCCGTTGGGAAATCCAGTTTCATCGTGCGACTATGCAAGGACAAGTTCTATCCATCGTTAAACTCCACGCTTGGTGAGTTTAAGTTCAAATATACGCTATGTGGCAATTTGTGGATAGTTTAAAAGATCCATTATTTAGTTATGAAAGGGGGTACTTTAATAAAAAGTCCTCATCTCTTGCTGGGTCCTTCGAACCATTTCATACCAAACAATAAGATATCATTGTCTTAGCAATTTATCGTTTAACGAAGACATTTTTGGGCTTCATATGACTTCGTGTGATTTCATGCTGACTGCTTTTACTTGCAGGTGTGGACTTTCAGATGAAAAACATGGATATAGACGGACATTTAATTTCCTTGCAGCTATGGGATACGGCAGGACAGGAAAGGTAGGTGAACTGAAACTGATTCACATTGCTGCGCAGGATAGAGTAGTGGGTGTTACGCAGTGACGTTGACTTACAGACTCACTGGTCTATTCATAGAATCTCATAACGAACACCTCTTTATAGCGGATTATTGGTATCATCTCTACTGACTCTCACCTCCAAATAACGACGGCGAGGCACTTGCGTGTCCCGTCAGATCGAGGCTCCATTGTCGAAGAGCAATTGCTGACTGACAATGTATAATGTAATAATATATAAGAGTTAGATACACTGTTATGTAATCTGGTATTTGTTTTATTTTCCTACGACATAGGTTTCGAAGTATTGCAAAGTCCTATTTTCGACGCGTGGATGGAGTGTTTCTGTTGTATGACGTCACCAGTGAATCATCCTTCCTCAACGTTCGGGATTGGACGGAATCGATAAGGGTAAGTGCAGTTGTCCACCTAACCTCAGTCCTATTCGTGACAGCTTGCTATTAGGTAGCTATGCAGTATTTCCCCGTAAATAAGAAATAGGACTCTTTGGCACAGCCTAGTATTAAAATGGATAGCCTAGTGTTACAATTGTTATCAGTTGCATGGACTTGGCCAAGACAATTCAGTCCTAGTAAAGTTAAGAGACCTCTGCGAAGGAGAAAGGAAAATGAGAAAAAGCGAATACAATCAGAGTTTTGAGCAAGGAGTTCTATAAAACAATTCAGCTACTTTCTATATCTCAGGCATATTATTTTAATGCAATTTGCGTTGAAGAATGCTTTCGAAGGATTTCCAAATCTGGCTTTGTGTCTCAAGTTAACTTGGTCTTTTTCCATTGTGATTGTAAATTGTATTACCAATAAAACGTGGTGGATTAAATTTATCAGCTGAGAAAACCAACAGGAAACCGTTTTGTGCGTAAAGTTGATGAAAGTTGTGCAATTTTTCTCATGAAAATTAATTGATTCATTCAGTAGACAGTTTAATTTTGCCGCTGGATAAATCGGGCTTGTCTTTCTACTTTGATTTAGTAATATCTCTGTGATCTGTTTTGATTTATATTTTGACAATATTATAGCCAAGCGTAGTGATTGACTCATGGCAAATTATGTCTTGCTTATTTTTAGGACAACTCTATCAAACCTGTTCCCATCATGCTTTGCGGAAACAAAATGGATTTACGATCCTCCGCAAGGGCGAAAGACAGGCCGGTTATCACTCGTGAACAAGGAGAGCAATTAGCACAGGTAAGGTTTACGATTGCCAGCTCCCTTTTCTCCCACAAACAATGTTGTCTCTGTTATTACATATCGACAAAATTCCATTTGCATGGATACCACAAGGGTCTGATTAAGAGGAGAACATTATTTTAGGGGGAAGGGTGGGGCTTCAATAAAGGCCGCGAAGAGAGAAGTTTACATTGTTGATAGCCCTTTTCTGTATTCTTGGGGTACCAAGAATTTTTCCCACTGTTGTATATACTATGTTACGTCCAGCAACCACCCCAGATTTTTATGTAGATTTTTAGGTTTTACATTGGCTTTTATTAAATGGGGCGTTTAAAAGTGGGGGCGTTTGTTATTTTACTCTATCGAAAACTAAGCACTTCCTTGGATTGAAATGAGTATCTATGAAAAGTGGATTTATTTTCACTTCAATATTGTTAATATGCCAATTCTTCGTTCTTAGAGTATTGATGCGTTTTTCATCGAAACAAGTTCTAGAAGCAATACCAACATCACCGAAGCTGTTCAACAGCTGGCGAGGTAAGAGTTTTGTTTGCAAGCATTTACCTGTTTAATCTTCCTGTTGAAAATAGCCAGTTATTTGTAATTCCTTTTCAACATGCGACTCTATAATAGCTCAAGGAAAAGCTACTGTATTAGGGAAGCTGATGAAACACAAACGAATCGCTGCAACAAATTTACTAATCCGTAAGAATATCAAGTGACAGTCTTTAACCAAGAACAACCACAGCTTGTTAAAAGAAAAACCTTGGATTAGTCTTGCATGCTTTGACCTGGGCATGTTAACTCTAAGGGTTGCTTTGCTTTATAAAGTTCTGAGTTTTTTTCTTAGTGATATCGAGAAAAATGATTTTTTTATGATTTCATTACCTGCACCGCGAGACATCTGTGCCCTCTTAGGGCCTGTTTATATGAGCCCGCTAAGCGGGCTGGCTCGGTAAGCGAGATCTCGCCTTCTTAAAGAATCAGCAAGAAAATTGGTTTTCGTTTATATGGAGAAGCCAGCCAGCCCGGTAAGCGGGATCTCGCCTGTTGTGTGGCGAGATCTCGTTTGGCGAGATAAAAATTTATCCATGTAAACACTCCAGCTCGCTTGCCGGGCTGAATTGAAGCAAAGTGCGCATGCACCAACTGCTTTTTTCATTTCATGAAACTACTTCAAAATGGCGACAACGAGCAGCGCAACCAACAAAAAAGCTTCTGTTCGATGGAAACCCGAAATGATGGAGCAACTTATTACCTGCCTGCATCAATACAAGACAGCCATGTCTTATAAGAATTTAGATTTCGATGCGGACAAGCCCATTCAGTACAAAGAGCTGCGTCTGAAAATGGCCTCCTTGTTTGAAAATGAGAATGCTTCGTTGTTTGGTTAAAAATCTCGCGCCACATTTGTGTCTCGGCAGACGGGCTAGAAAAGCCCATATAAACATACGAGAAAAATCAGCCCGCTTACCGAGCCAGCCCGCTTAGCGGGCTCATATAAACAGGCCCTAAGCTAAATACCTCTCAGGGACGTTGGGGAGAGGACTTACTAATGTTCCCATTTTTCTTCAACTTCCCTGCTCCGCCAGGGCGCCAATACATCCAACGTCTCTGATGGATTTTTTGTTCGATCAACATTTGGCAGTATCCTTTTTACTGCAGTGTGATTTGCATTGAATTAACTTGCTAGTATCGAGCTCATCGGGTATGAACGATTCATCCAATCCCGTTCGAGGTTTGTTTTAAAGCGTTTTGTATTATTTTTCTTTTTCAGGATGCTGGAATCGCAAGGCGATAAGCACGATGCGTCAACAGGCATGACTCTTGGAGAAACGCCGGAGGCCAAGAAGAAGCCAGGCTGCTGCAAATAAACACTTCCTCTACTATGGTGCATAAAGGTATTTACTACCTTTGTGATGCTAATACGATCCACGTTAATACCCTGTATAAGGGCAGAAGGAAGTAGTACTTTCCAAGAGATGTGTTTCCAAGAAATGCAAGATGAATTGGAATATAGTTTCTAACCTTGGATAACGAACATTTTCTAATTTACCGGTTCTTGTCTCTACTTCCCATCCAATTTCACTTGCAATGATTTCATAATGGCGTTTACCAAGTCAGCAGTTTGTGTTTAGTTAACCTGGTAATATAGCATCAGCCAGGACAAGGGACATCGGAAGTATTTTAACGTTAAGGTGGGGCACCATTTTTGATGGTTTTACATATTGTAATGGTGGGAATTGGGAAGATAGGGCTGACCCAAATGGGTATTGGCTCAGCTAACTTTGATATACGATTTTTTTTTGTTTTTTTAATTTTGCACTGACTTGAATATTTGATTTTAGACAGTCGGAGGTCTTTTTCATATTTCGAATCCGACAGAAAAATTTCTATTTTCTGTTGCTTTCGCCAAAATTAAGTGACAGAGCAAGTAAAATTAAACAAGTTTTAGTTGATAATAATAAATAAACATAAATCTATAGAAATATCTTATTTCGAGGCCGGGGTTTGATAACGAGGCAACATTTTTATTTATGTAAGTAGACCAAGTAGCTCTTAGCCAGAAACTTGGCAATAGCTAAACATTATCTACTTTGTAATTATACAAACGACAATGAGGCATGATGTAAAAATTCTATACAAGATAGGTTTTTGAGCAGAAAATGAACTATTTCTATTTATTGGGGTTTATTATCATTATTAGTGTTGTTATAACTTGTAAATATGTACACGAGAATAGTCATAAATCAACAACGGGACATTATTTACTTGTTTATTTGTCTTGTTTTACTGATAATTACATCAGATTTACTTTGTTTACATTCTGAGCTTAAATATTTTGTTTGAAGTCTCCATTCAGGGCATACCGTAAAAGATGACTTTACAACCCCCTGAATTGAAAACTCTGCATTTTCACTTTAATTATCCCTGTGCTGCAGCAAATACAAATTAATTTTCACTCCAAGGCAAGGCACTTTTTAACATTAGCAAACTCTCGCAAATTGTTCCATTAATTTTAATGTGTCACTTTTAAATTATAATTTTTTATTCGTATGTTCTGTTGCATTTTCACACTAGTGCTGTTCTAATAATATGGTCTGGGTGCCTAGTGTTGATGCCTGAATTAAAATAACTAATGCAATAACACAAAGACACAATGCAATAACACAGAATAACTAATGAAAACACACTCACTTCTCCTGGGTCCTAGGCCCCAGGTCTTAGGTCCTGGGTCCTCACCTGAGGTTTTGGGTCCTCTTTTCCAGCATGCCTCCATTCACCCCCCAAATCCGTTGTAAAAGTATTGTTTTGCAGTCTGCAATGCATAATCTGAAATTTTTAAACCGAGAGTAAATTGCACTACGCAGGTATAAGTCTTCATATAATTTCATTGCCCGTCAAAAGATTTCATTGTAGATTTTATTCCTGCCCCAGGATGCAGAAAAGGAAGAATTTTGCATCTTTCCAGCTTGCTCTTACATGCTGTCTTCGTAGCTGCCGTAAGATTCAACTTATGTTTGTATATTTATGAAATTGGTCCAACTCCCCCGCAAGGCGCTGTTTGAGTTCAGTTTTGCAGCATGTTGCATCATGAATTATGCAATAGAGACTGCGACTATGGCCAATTCACGTGATGCAGAAAGCAGAAAACAATTGCTTTTAGATGAGTATTTGACATCCATTTCAGTTTTTTGTTCTGTGGAAATTTAAGAAATCAATCTTTAACGACAGCAAAGCGGAATGACATGCAGGTAAAGGGAAATTATAGCATATATCCTATCCGAAGTGTACAACTTGACTTATTTTAGGCTGCGTTTACACGGGACCGGTTCCATTTGGAACCGTACCAAAATGAGTACGATTAGGCCTCCCGTTTACACGGGAACTGTCGGAACCGTTCCAAATGGAACTGCTAGCCGTACCGGCTAGCAGTTCCTTCAGTTTTGAGACGAGAGGTTGAAAATAGACACGTTTATTTTGCCACGCTTCCAACCCACCCGGGGCTAACATTGTTGCAGGCTTTAATTATCCAGATATCCGTTTATTAATTGCGAATTTCGTGCTGTTTAATAAGCAATTGGTGATTTGTGTAGCAATCAGTAACTTGCGTGGTGAATACTTACAACAAATTACATCATAATTAGTCGTGCAAATTGTACATCGAGTGACGTATGGATAAATATTGTGTGGAGACGTTTCGGGGTAAATATTTGAAATACCGGATTCAAAGTACTTTACACAGAAAAGCTTGTTACACCACGTAATATATATACTGCTAAAGGCATTATCGCTTAGAATATTTTGAAAATAACATAAGAAATAAAATAAAACCCTTCTCTTATAACGAACTAATCTCTCCCCTGGACAATGATTTACTTCCTTTGTGTAACCTGATGCTTGACCCTCGACAACTCTAAACACTTATTTTCTTTGGGTGTTCGAATTACGAAGGTTTGGTTTAATTGCATATTAATCGGAAAAAACAATTTCATTGAAATAATTTAAAATAAATAGGATGTTGTTATTATTTCAACATTATCATGTTGATTTTGTTGTTATCAAAAACGATAGGCTTGTATTTATAGTAGTTCCCATGCTCTTTCATGCGATTGACCAATCGCATGGCAGAAGTTGGGACGTTGCAGTTTCCAGCAACAAATCTTTCTTCAGCCTTTTTCATTCCTGCTTTGCATGCAAACGGTTTTTCAAGGCAAAGTATTCACGTCACGCCCTTGCTTTATCGTTGTACTGTAAAACACTAACGTCTCTGGCATTTACTGTCTCGATTTGGATATGTGCCTAGATTGCTATTATCAGTGAAGAATTTTCGAAGGAATCGATAGTTACCATTTGCTTAGAAGTATTTCTTTCCGCTTTCAACCACAACCGCTACGGTGAGTATAAATGATGTAGGCCGTCCCTTCCATCAATTAGGCCTTGTCTTGTCCCATGATGATATGACTCAAGTCACATCTAGTCACATTTCATTCCCAAAGCCCCGCAACTTTAGAGTCTTCCCTGCTCGGCCCATTTTGCATCTCGATAACAGAATTATATTGCCCTGATTTAATAGGTAAATTGCAGAGTGAAAAAACTTGTTTGTATTTTTGCCCTTGTCAGTTGTACGATAATTGGGCCCTCCCACTCCGCCAATCCATATCTTCGTCGATTTTAAACGTTCTTTTTCATGTTTTCAAACAAATATTTAATATCTTAGGGAACTATTGACCCAACACTAATTATGCAAAGTTAATTCTGCTTGATATTCCACTCATGAAAATAACAAATGTACGAGAAATATGATATAAAACTCGTGGAAGTTTACTTCTCACTCACTGAGCTGACCCCGGGGTTCTTCAATGAATCTGTCAATAAATTGTATTCTATCTCAGAATGTCTTCACGTCTAGGCAATTTTTTGTTTGCTGTCAGATCCCGTTAAAATGCTTTGAGTCAATCAAACAATGTTTTAGAACTGTATTTCTAATTACATGTCATCGCACACAGACGGCTGTTGGCTAAAATAAAAATGTAATTCCGAAGTTTGATGATATTTGAATAGAATAACGTTTTTGTTTTCAAATTTGATTGTCTTTGGACACTGTTCTGGTTCTAATCGTTCTACGTTCAAAGATTCGAAAGTGAAAACTTATTGATTTGATACCATGAAATTGTTACCACATCACCACATGGAAGCTTTTACTGGGCCTACTTTTCTTGGTCCCAGTTTTGTTTTGTTTTGTTTATGTCTCGCTTCCTTACCACTCACCACCAATCAATTGATTTCAAATCCATTACAGCACACGCAATATTGCTAATTTTCACATGGAGATAGCACTTCCTTGTTTAATGACAAATATTTTGCATGCTTTATCCCTAATTGACTTTAGAGTTCAACTTAAACATTTTGACATTGTAACTTACCATTGTAAATTAACCATTACATCACCATTGTATGGGAGAACTGTATCCAACTGTGGAGAAACATGTCATTTCAGAAAATGTTCTTGGCTTCACATTATCTCAGATTAATTTTCAAAGTGCAATAACATACTTAACTGAAGCTCATTGTATTGAGTCCTATTAAAAGATGTGTTTAAAATTTCATCCAATGATTCTCCCCAGGATTGTTTTGAGCTACAGAATTTAAACATCTGAAGTTTTAATTTGCTAAACAAATTTCTTACAATTGACATCTCACCACAACTATTCAGGAATGCCAATTGGTATAGAATTGAACACTGCATGAATTTTAAAACCATATTTGTTTAGCATTTCAGCTATTTGCATTACTACCTGCTTTCTATTAATTTGTCTGTTTTTATTTGGGGATCCAGTCCATTAAATATTTCTTTGTTTAATTCAGCAAACATTTTTCACTTGTAACTTTAGTACTGCTGTTTGTGCAAAAGATTAATTAATATGATTTTGCTTTGTAGGAACTTTTATGAGAATTTGTCAGAATGGGTAAACTGTTGTCAAAAATTTTTGGAAACAAGGAGATGAGAATTCTCATGCTCGGCTTGGACGCCGCTGGAAAAACTAGTATCCTTTGCAATAATATTAAGCACCAACTATCACGCACATAAATTATGTATTATTCAAAGGGATATGATGCTTTCTTGTTTCATAAGAAATTCAGGCTTTTCAGAGGTTGTAAAACTTATGTTTAAATTTTCTGGATCTTTTGTGGCAGCAAAGAACATATATTTATCATCTTGAAATTATTTTTCAAAAAATCACATGAGATGGGAAATATCTTGGAAATATTGAGTAGAATAGTAAAATAATGTTGTGTTTGCTTTAACTGCTTAGAATTCCACCTGTTGTCACATTCTTAACCAAATCTTCAGCAATACTTTACAAATTAAAACTTGGACAGTCTGTGACCACAATACCTACAGTTGGATTCAATGTGGAAACAGTAACATATAAAAATGTGAAATTTAATGTCTGGGTAAGAAAACAATTCTTTTCAGCTTAGTTATTTAGTGTCAATTGTTTGTGATTTTTATTTTCTTCTTTGAAAATTTCACAGCTGTTTGCTAGCCTCATTTTTTTATGCTAATCTCTGTTTATGAATTATTTAGAATGCCTGTTTAAGTATTGCAGCTATACACTTGATAATTTTTGCACCTTATTACTGTTATTTCCTCTATACAACATGTTTTTTGGTTTCCAGTGTTAATCAAGTAATTGTTAATTCCTTTGTTTTCTCCAATGGGGAATACATCTTTCTGGACACATAATTAAATACTAGCAAAGCATGTGTATGTAGCACAACAAATAAATTATTATAACAATAATTGCAATTGACTCCCCAATCTTTCTTTCAGGATGTAGGAGGTCAAGACAAGATCCGACCATTATGGCGACATTACTACACAGGAACACAGGGGTTAATTTTTGTAGTTGATTGTGCAGACAGAGATAGGGTGGAGGAAGCCAGACAGGAACTGCACAGGATTATTAATGACAGGGAAATGAAAGATTGTATCATTTTAATTTTTGCAAACAAGCAAGATCTTCCAGATGGTATGTTAGAACTTCAGTTTGTTATGTTTGTTTCCTTGTGTTACCCTGATCTTTTCACAACCTCCCCTCGTACTCTCCCCTAGTAACTTACTTGAGTTTTTGCACCCCATCTCAACTAGCCTTGATATCAAAACCTGATTGTATGCCTAATCATAGCAACCCGAGAGACATTTTGAATAAACCTTGTGCAATACTTAATTGAGTTGTTGAAAAGACTTGTTGTTTGAGGGTGTTTCTAACACTTTATACATGTTGTATCAAGTTTTAGAAACTACCATTAACACCACTAACAAATTGTACGCACAGAATTTGTTGTTGGATCCTTTACAGTAATTTACAGATAGATAGATAAATGAGATAGATACACGAATAAATGTGTTGAATGATAATTGCTTGATAAGGGTAAGAGGAATTATGGGTAGGTTCAAGTTGATTATTTCTCTGTTTTTTTTTTCAATGCAATTCAGCTATGAAGCCACATGACATCCAAGAGAAGCTTGGTTTAACAAAGATACGTGATAAAAATTGGTTTGTGCAACCATCTTGTGCAACCACTGGTGATGGCTTATACGAAGGACTTACATGGCTCTCTTCAAACTATAAGTCATGAATGTTCACCATGCGTCTGATTTAAAGAGAAATAGAATGATTTTTTTAAAAATATCCTTTATGGTACGTTACATTCATTAAGCGAAGGGAGAATTATTCCATCTGTGTAAGAGATGCAGCGGGCTTATTAGTACATTATAGTAAGTGTTTTTTTCTTTAGGGTCTGGTAAATCATTTCTTGTATCATACAGTCTACTCTTATAATATTTCATTTCATCTTATAGCCTAGTAATAAGTATACATACACACCAGAGCAAAAGATTATTACAATTATGATGATGATAGTGTGGTTTGGTTTTGTGAAATTAAGGTTAATCAATTAATAGACTTTTCTCATATGGGTTAGATTTGTGGATGGCAGGTTTTATAATTGTGTCATTTTGCATCTGCTTGTGTTAACAAACTGCATATTCAATGTGCATGTTTGTCTAAAGCAAGTTTTGATGCAAATGATATGAGTATAAACACTACACTGCATGCGTGTTTAGGTTTGGCAGTAGCCCTTTTTGGCTGATAATTTTCAGCATTTTAATCCAATGTTTTAGTGATCTGAATGAGGTTAAAGGTACATTTGGCATACAATTCAATTCAACTGTTGTTAGAATAATTATGATTTCTCTGCTGCTCATCACAAGCCGTTTTGTCAATTTTATAAACAACAAAATGGACTTTTATTTCTTTTTAGACATATTGTTAACTGCAATTATTAGAAGAGGTTTTGTTCGATTAAGAAATGTTAGTTTTAGTGCTCAGGTGATCAGAATAGCATATTCGTGTTAATTGTAATGTAGTGGTAAAGGAAAGATTTCCACATCCAGCTTTGATTACACATGATTGAATGGAACGTTATTTACTTGTTTATGTCTAGATCAAACATTCTTATACCACAAAAAGACTATGTTAAAATTCATTATAATGTACATACATAGTACTTTTTATGCTATGATTTGTTATTTTGCAAGTCTAGGCTTTCTGATTGTGCACTTATTTTCTGTGTTACTGAAATTTATTTTATTTTCTTAATAAAATGTTTTTCTTATTTGCTAAACCTTCAAAATTCTGGAAATGTGTGTCTAATTTGTGATCAATGGTTCATGATAACTTGAGTAAATTATTGAGAAAGTTATAAAGATTGAAAAGGAAAGGCGGGAAGTACAGTAAATCACCCCTTCCTGCTTCCTGCGCTGCATTGCATTGCATGTGCCGTGCCATGAGGACAAATGGCGACTGAAGAATAAAGAACTTTATGTGACTTAAACTCAAACTTAAAGCCTCAAACATATTTGACTTTATATCTTTCGACCATCCGTGAAATAACATGGATTTTCAGAACAGGGTTGGCTCCAAGACTGGAGGTGGTGGTGTTGCATCGTATTCAGAGTCAAACAGAGATCGCAGGGAAAGATTGAGGCAACTTGCCCTCGAAACAATCGACTTGAATAAGGTAGGCCGCCAGTCGAAGGCTCGATAGAGACTCACTTTATGGTGTAAGAATTAACATTGTCTAGGCAAGATACTTATATCGCAATGTTAACAATTCGATTAGATTATTCTATGGGAATGATTTTTAGTTGTTCACCATCTTGATTGGTTTTTTCTTAGGACCCTTATTTTATGAAAAATCACTTGGGTTCATACGAATGTAAACTCTGTTTGACTTTGCATAACAATGAGGTAAGATATGATCAATTTAACAAATTGCTTATCCTTTATCTCTTTAATTTTCTCAAAATTTCACAAACCATGCCAAGTTTTTTCATCACTACATGTCTTGAAGTTTATCTGCAGTTTTTATAAGCTAACCCTTATTCCAACAGGGCAGTTATCTTGCTCATACTCAAGGGAAAAAACATCAACAAAATCTGTATGTATTTATTAAAGCTACTTCGTACTTATAGGATGCTATTTGTTGACTGCATGAAAACACTAAAATCTTTGCTTTTGATTTTTAGTGCAAGAAGAGCAGCAAAGGATGCAAAAGATGCTCCTTCACAGCCGGCTCCTGTAAGTTGGCCAAATATAAAACATGTGATATAGTTGTAGAAGCAACATATACACTTTATTTTACCAAGAACGTTTTTTGGGTTGGTGTGAAACTTTCCTAGATTGTTTTGTAAATGCATTTCTCATTGTCATTTTTGTGCATCAAACTTCTCAAATTTCTCAGGTCTCGAAAATCCAGGGTAACAGGACGTTTTGCCCTCAAACCAGTTTGCCCCTATTCAAATTGGTCAATTCGCCCCCTGGAGATAAGCGATTTGCCCTTTATTGATTTTGCTGTGTTGATCAGCTGTGTTGGTTAATTCACCCCCAGAGAGATCAAATATGTTAGTGCTTCCCCTTGTTTATTTATCACCTTATCAGCACATTATTGTGAAATGTTGTTATGAATAAAGTTCAAAGTTACAATGTTAGTGAAAAGTTTTCTAAAACAAAACAGAATCGTAATCGCAAATCGCCAATTTAATGAATCACGAATCCATATTCACGATTTAGCGCACTGCCAAATGCGAACTCACGTTGTCTGTCAGACTTCTTGAATAAGTTAGTATGAACATAGGTCATTAGAATGATGATGTTGACCAATTCGCAAGTCAAATGTAAATTTAAAAAATTAATCTGAATTCATTTTTATGTTTCATATATAATAGAATTGAATAGAAGTAACGCACAAAGAATACTACATATTATGTTGTTACTCAGAGTTTCACGCTATTGCAATCATCAGACAACTAAATTCAGCTACTCATGTTTGGGATTTATACAGAAAATCGCTGTATCGATGCCTTGGTGCAACCAAATATTGTATCTCGCTCTACCTTCTAAGGTATAGAGCACTCTTCTTGCCAATGAAGACACTTTTCTGATATCATATAATAGAATTGAGAAATATAATCAGTAAGGGGTGAACTGGTACGAGGGCAAATTGAGCCTCAAAATGGTCTGTGGGTCAGTCGTCACAAAATCAAATCCAGTATTGAACTTTCTTAACCAGTTTTTTGTTAACTGTGTATGGATATGTGGTGTGCTTGTAGTTGAACTTGGGGCCATAGACAGGTTTGAGCCTGGGGCCATTGAGATTGTCACATTCTTTGGAAAATTATCATACTTTCTGTGTTTGCATCTCATAATTGAATGTTGCATGTTCCAGGAAAAAGCAAGAGTCAATGTAAAGAAGTTTGTCAAAATTGGACGGCCTGGCTATAAAGGTATTTTCTTTATATTTTTAAAGTGAAACATAGGATCTAAGGTTTTATTTATGTACAGAATAATATGACATATAGGTAGTGGAAAACGTATTGATATAATCTAAGCATTTTGGTTTGATTTCAGTGACAAAACAACGTGACCCAGAGACTGGTCAACATAGTCTATTGTTTCAGGTAAATTTGAATGCCTTTTTGAATGCCAATTGGAAGCATTGATAGCTTGAGTTGGTTATGCAACAGATACCACTCTAACATCTATCTTTAAATATTGTGATCTGTCTTCTGTTAGGAGGCTGAAATTTAGTTTTTGCAAATAAGCCCCCGGGGGCTTATTCGAGGATTTACAGTATTGGGATCTGCCTTCTATTAGGAGGATGATTTGTATTTGAAACCATCTTCTGTACTTAGCATTATCATTGAATCTATTTGCTCTTCATTGTGGTAGTGGTGAATTTTTGAACTAATTTTTAGGTTGATTATCCTGAGATTGGTGATTTGGTTGCACCAAGGCATCGATTTATGTCAGCTTACGAGCAGAGAATTGAACCACCAGACAAAGTATGGCAATATCTTCTTTTGGCTGCTGAACCTTATGAAACTATTGCTTTCAAGGTATCACTCAATCCTACACTACTATATTGCTATACAATTTTATTATTCAATGTTATTCACTGTTATTGAAATAAAATTAGTCGTTCTAATTTCATTAGTTAAATTGCTTCTGCTATAGTTAGTTAGCTGGTGAGCTGTGGCTTTATTTTATAAGTTGATTAATCCTCTAATATTTCTGTCTCCATGCAGGTACCAAGCAGAGAAATTGATAAGACTGAAGTAAAATTTTGGACTCATTGGAATAAAGATACAAAACAGGTTTTATGGATTTTAGAGAATTTTAATTTCATCACTGGAACAAAATGTTTATTTCCCTTATTTATCTCATTATTTACCATTCAGTCAGTCAATGAATTTTCATAAAATATACGTCATACTACCAAAGACTGCGCTCACCAATTTTACTAATTCACATTGAGATGACAGGTGTTTGAGTCCTGTCTCCCCCTCGTTAGATTAAATTCTGACCTGAGGGAAGCAGATGAGTGTTTGAGACAGTTAGGCATTTAATGAAGTAGTAATCTGTTCAACTTGGTTCAAAATTATTTATTTGACTGATCAAAAGTGTTATTAATGGGCTGATGTTAACGTTGAATAGTTTGAATCCATGGATCCAAAAATTCTCTGTTACTCTTGCAAAACGCAATCATGCCTCGTTATAAAAAGATATTTATACCATGTGTTTTTATTGCATTATCAGAGAACTAATATTGCATTTTAACTTTAATTTCAGTTCTTTCTACAATTCCATTTCAAACTGACACCAGCCCAAATGCAACAACAGGCTGCGCAAAAACTTCAGCAGCAACAACAATTCGAGCAGAAAATCAGATCAAAGCACAACAGATCTGGACCACCTCCTTCGATCCCTCCCCCTCCTGGTGTTCCGATGCAAGGTGGTGGCCCACCACCGCCAGGCTCGGATTTCGGACGACGTGGCCCGCCGCCGCCTGACGGAATGCGCGGACAACAACCGCCGCCTCCACCGCTGATGTCTCAAGAAATAGCACCACCTGGAGCTGAGCCGCCATTTGGCGGACACCCGATGATGCCGCCACCGCAGGACGACATGAGCGGCGGTGGCGGTCCACCACCACCACTACTGGGTGGCCATATGCTTCCTCCTTCACAGCAGCACGATCAGGGGGCAGCGCAGTTTGAAGACGAAGATGGTGTTGAGGAATATTAACCACAAGTCTGGTATGGCTGGTTTTACATTTGTTTGTCAAGCAATACGGTGCTTTTGTTTTGAACATGCGTACATTGTTTAATGCTACTGAGAAGTCTTGTCTACGAATTGCTGAACTCTGAGACAATCTGTACTTCAACATACTAAACGTTTTTGTCTTTCATTTTGTATTACTTGCAATCATATTAAATACAAGGTCCTCTCTTCTATTTACTTTGCTGTAACGATGTTTTATGTTGAATATTTAGTAGAGACAAAATTTGGATTTTGAATTCTTTAGCTTCTTCTGACTTCTAACCGACGAATATAGTTTTGTTATTATTGAAGCATTTTCGTAGATGTAAGAGGTGGTTGATGACAGTTTGAAGGCTTGACTTTAACATTGCGTCTACGAGCAATTGTTCACTGGCTAATCACTTCAACGTGCAGTAACGTTGAAATAACGCGTACATCCTTGACAATTAACTCAGCTTCGTTGGATGTGTGGTTAGCATGTGTGCTTGCCACGCAAGAGGTAGTGAGTTCGAATCCTCTGCGGTTCCGAATGGTTGGATAAAGTGGGGGAATTAAAAGAGGGATGGTACCTCGGGGATCTACCAGAGAAAGTAGATCCCCGGGGTACCGGATTTTTCGGCTGCCCGGTTCGGAATGATTCCCCGGCAGAAACGCCGAGAAAACCATCCTCCCCGGTTAGGATACTCAATCTAGTACCACCGGGGGACAATTGCCATTGCACAGTTGCCACTATAACCCCAAACCACTAATTTGCCAAGTGCATTGCACACATTCGAAACTGAATACCCTGTGGTGTGGCTTTTCGGCTCTGGCATTTGTCCCACTGATATATAATCGCAAAATTACTTATGCACTTACTTGAGCATGATCGTATCAATTGTGGGGAAACCGACACAACTTAGTTAGCATGCGCCTACGTTTGGGGCTCGAACCGTAATGCTCTGCTTGAACTTGCCCCGCATTACGTCATCGTTTGCTTCGCTTCGGCTCAACAACAGCAACAACATATATTTTTTCCCGCAACATGGCGTCCAAGTTTGACTTGGAAAAATTTGTTCAAGAGCAGCTCAAGTTAATACAGCTCGAAAGAACAGCGGAAATCGAAGAATGTACTGCTTCTAGACGAGTAAAAAATGTAAAGGAGCTGGAGAAGAGAGGGGTATGTATTTCGAAACTCTTTCCTGGGGCCCAATGCACTGGCCTCTATGGAAAGCACCTTGTTACACTTTTGCAAAAGCAAAGGAACTTCGCAAAGAACAGCAACAAGAAGGAGAATGAAAATCTGCGTACATCGGAAGAACGCGTCACTGCTAACTGCTTTAGCAATGGTATTTAAGAATTATAATTTTTTCTCATTTTCTTTTTAGAAACTTATTTTATTGGTATTAAATGTAATGTGAAATGCCAGATTTGATTAATTGTTTGTTATTGTTAATATAGGAGATATTGTTGGCCTGCAGTTGTCAAATTCGGATCTGAGTGAAGAAAATATAGCCTCTGGTGTGGTGACGAAAGTCAATGATAACTCAGTCACTGTTGCTTTTGAGGATTCAATTGATGTTTCACAGTGTGATATGTACAGGCTGATTAAACTTACCAATGATGTCACATACAGAAGACTGAAAGAGTAAATCTGAGTTATTTCATTTTATTGTGTCATCAAGGGACATCTGCACCCAATATTTTAGAAAACTGGCTAAAGTGCTCCTTTTCTCTTCAAAAGGTGCCATCCCAGAAAAAATGCTGTTTTCTCCTTGTAGCCACACTTTCCATGCTTGTGGGATGGCATGGGAAGTTTGGCTCTTTTTGCCAAGATCTTGGGTGTGCATAAGAAACATTTTTGGTGTATCATGTTTAGTGAGGTCTTGCACTAAGCAGTCTGCTTTTATTTTAATCGTGAATTGGTCTATGAGTAAATTTTAGGTATTCCATCTTCTACTGGGAAAATGTAGTTGATGTCTGGGGGTGTTTCTCTTTTCCATTAGCTTTACTACTGAGAGATTTTCTCCTTTAAATGAATCCCAATGCAATCAAACTTTACTGCTATCTTTTCAATGTTCATTCTTATTAATCTATATTCAATTATCAATTTTATTAAATTGTAACTGTAGTTAGTATGGTAAATGTATTATTAAGGAATTTAAAAAATATTGAGCCAGAACCTATAATCCATATAACATTATTTTCGTTACTTTAAAATTGAAAATTATTTTCATTTTAGGGCATTGCTTCAACTCAAGTCTGATAAAAATCAAGCACAACACTTGAAGAACATCCTTTTCCACATGACAAGTATTGGTCCACCATTGTCTGCTGTCAATAAAGAGACATTTGTTCCGTTTGATAAAACTTTGAATGGCTCGCAACTGGAAGCTGTTCAATTTGCCTTGAACCAAAGGGAACTTGGAGTAATTCATGGACCACCTGGAACAGGCAAAACCACAACTGTCATAGAAATAATAAAGCAAGCAGTCAAGAAATTTGATCTCAAGGTACAAATGTTATATCATCATCTTTTACAATTTCTCAATATTCTTCACAAATTACTTAATGCAACTTTGTTTTGTGATTTCTTTGTTATTTTTCCTCATTTTATTTTCTGTGATTACCTTTGGTTTATATTTTTTTACTAGCTTATCTGTTATTATTTTATTTTTCTTCAAATTTTTATTTTTATTCTTGTTAGGTCTTGGCTTGTGCTCCCTCAAATGTTGCAGTTGATAATTTGGTAGCCAAATTGACTGGGGAGAAAATTAAGGTGTGTGATTGCAATCTCGATTAAGCTTTTTTCTCTTTATTTCTGCAACAAGGTCTCGCGTTTTCAAATATGGATTTTGTTTCTTTTTTTCAAACCAGTTACTGATCTTACTTGTTTTTTGGTACTTACATTCACAGTTTATCTATTCCAGTGGGTCATCTTAATGTATTAATACATACAAACATAATGCTAATTCTTTCCTACCAAAGCTGAATCTTGGTTAAGTCAAGCAGCCAAAAATTTGTTTGAGTCAAGAACAGGTCAAGATATCCAGGATCAAATCTGGAGAATGCCCGAAGCAAATTAATATCAGTCCATAAATGGCCCCTGTTCTCTACTTAACGTCAAGCTTGGTGCTTCCGAGACTTGTGTTCTTATTTTACAAGCATGTTAGCTTGCAACAGCTCATACTGTTCAAAATAGCGCAAAATAAACCTGCAACCATTCGTTAAGCTGTTATGTTGGATGACGGTGTAGAAAATGCTGGATATTGGTGCACGTTTCATATTTCAAGGAATTCCACTTCTACAGAGGGATGGGGGAGAGAGTGTAGTCGACGTGCAGCTGTATATTCTACTTGTCTTTCAGCTAGTTCGACTTGGTCATCCAGCCAGAGTTTACTCCCATCTGCAGAAGTATTCATTAGATGCGGCATTGATGAATTCAGATTCAGCTGAAGTTGTACAGGGCGTCCGGAATGACATCAGTGAAACGCTGGTATGTTATTACGATTCTTTCATTATTTTAAATTATCTGCAACGAGATTTTTTATTGAGCTGTTAAGGTTCCAGGAACATATTGAAATCTGACGTTTTGATGACTTTGTTTAATTTGCTGACTTAAATCTTTGCTTACTTTACTCTTTCTAAGTACCCAGGGGCGTTTCTTAACATGTTCAGGTTATAGATAGGGCGTTTATTGAATGCTCTAATATAGAGTTGTACCGTGGGCGATGAAACACTCGTATTTTTTCATGCAGAGATGCCTGTGCTCAGTGGGAGCGTTTATTAAAGACGGCGTTTAATAGAAGGGTGCATTTCCTAACTTTTCTCTCATGCCATGAGGCGTTTATTTGAAACGGCGTTTAAGAGAAAGGAGATACTATCTAGAAGCATCGCGGTAGATTTCATCCGACGGTGACTTCTTGCCAGTTTCTTCTTGCATTTGCTGTGTCAATCGTTTCTTCGTGCATTTGCTTTTTAACATCCTTTCTAGATTAGTCGACTGGTATTTTTCTTTGTTAACAGAGTATTATTCCAACTTCAGGGTAAATTGAGGAAAGCAAGAAACGACGGAGAAGCCAGGAAGCTCAAGAATGAGTTGAAATATTTGAAACGCGAACTTCGTGAAAGAGAAAACAAGGCATTGAAATTCGTTTTATCAAATGCCAACGTCATACTGTCAACTACGACAAGCTCATCTATGGAAGGTCCCTTAAAACATCTCGAAAATGAACATTTTGATCTACTTATTATTGATGAGGCTGCACAGGCTTTGGAAGCGAGTTGTTGGATAGCACTGCCCTACGCAAACAAGTCAGTGTTATTTATTTACCAATTAGTTGTGCTTTTTATTGCTTTCTGCTTTGCATCGCTTGCTACCTACTTGACTTGCATTTGTATTGGTAAGCGCTTGATACTTTCATTACCTTAGTATTATAAGATATGGTGATGGAGTTTTTCAAGAGCGAAATGATAAAGTACCTGCTAAAGTACTCTCCAGGAATATCGAAAGAGAGGCAAGGGGCTCGAGGTTGTTGTTTTGGAGTGGGGACGAGCGCAAGCAAGGAAAATCTCTTTAAAATCGATTAACAACTTAAATAAACCCCTGCTTGTGCCATGTATTTATGTATTTTGCTTCTGCCCCTACCTTGGCCCTGCAACCTTTCCGAAATGCTTTTCTTTCTAGCCTCGCCAAAGGCTTTGATTTCCAGCAAGACAATGTTTCATTATTATGCACTTTCTTGTATTCATATATATTGTGAATTATTACTGTTGCATGATTACTTTTAGGTGCATTTTAGCTGGCGATCACCAACAACTTCCTCCCACTATCATATCAAAAGAAGCAGCCAAAAAAGGACTGGAAGTCACGTTGATGGAAAGGGTTATCAAAGAGTTTGGTGAACCGGTTGTCAAGATGTTAACAACTCAATATCGGTAGGTCTGGATATCGTTTAACCTAATACCGCGCGTATTTACACAGTATGAATGTCACCTTGGCATATCGAAACCCTGAACTTACTGGACGCCAATGACAAGCTAAGCATTTTGATTTCTTCCACTACTTCGTCAAATGTTCATCCTACGTATAAATCGGGGTATAGTGAAATAATTTTTGTACTGCACATATAAATACATTTTCGCTTAAATTTACTCATCGTTAATATTGCTAGTTTAACAGCGTGTTGTTCCAATACTTCATACTCATTAATGTTGGAGTATGAACGTTGACTTTGATGAAACACATTGATAAAGCAGTAGTCTTTTTTTCTTCAGAATGCACAATGACATAATGACATGGCCATCCAATGAACTCTACAATGGCAAACTTGTTGCCGATGAGTCTGTAAGCAGCCACCTCTTGTCTGGCCTACCTGGAGTGGAAGCAACTGAAAATACAGAGATACCTCTCTTGTTCGTCGATACTGCCGGTTGCTTCATGTACGAATTACAGGAGGAAACGGAGGAATCCAAAGGTAATCATTACGAAGTCAGCATTGTGGAGGAGCTTGTTGAGTCACTTGTTTCATCAGGTGTAAAGCAAGAATATATTGGTGTCATTACTCCGTATAATTTACAAGTAAGCTGATTTTACTTTACTTTACTTTACTTTACTTTACTTTACTTTACTTTACTTTACTTTACTTTACTTTACTTTACTTTACTTTACTTTACTTTACTTTACTTTACTTTTTCTACTAGGTCGAACTTATACGCCAAGCTCTATCATCAAAATATCCAAAAATCGAAGTTCGATCTGTGGATGGCTTCCAAGGGAGAGAAAAAGAAGCAATAGTTATGTCATTGGTTCGATCAAACGAGCAAGGTATAAACAACTTTCCTCTAGTTTTATTTCTAATCCTGTTGGTATATACTTGGTCCTTTTGGTCCAGTCAACCTAGTTACCAACATAAAACATTTTACTGCAAGATACAAACATTTTAAGGTGTAGTAATAACTATTTTGTGCAGTGATGAAACGATTTTATCCAGTGAAAAGTTCTCCTTACAATCAGATATGTTAAAATATGCAATAGGGAACAAAACTTGAATAAACCCCACTGAAATGAAGTTTACGGGTTTATAGTCCTTGTGCGTACTTCTACAAGTGTCCCAAGGACTTTTGTCCGCTATTGTATGACGGAACCTTAACGGATACATCAATGACTGATGTTTTGACTGTTATAGAGTCTTTGTTGTATAGAGGTTGCTTTAACAAAGTTTTGATTATTATTGGGACTCATGCACTAATCTTGCAAAGCAAAAGCTTGCAGTATTATACGCGCTTATTTATTATAAAGATTCGCATGTTGTTCTTAAGGCGAGGTTGGCTTTCTCAAGGAGGATAGAAGATTGAACGTGGCAATAACAAGAGCAAGACGCCATTTGGCAGTTGTTGGTGATTCGCAGACGATCAGCCATCATTCATTTCTCAAATCATTCTTTGAATATGCCATTGAACATGGCGAAGTACGTTCGGCACACGCCAGTTGTGCACAGAAGACCACGACAATGCTGTCACATTCAAGTATTGAAACGCAAGCTGGAGGCAATGACTCTTTGGATGACTTCGATGACTTGAAATTCTCGTTGTTTAGCGGTGCGAATCGGAAAGAAATTCGAAAGAGGACTGATATTGGAAAGGGAAATGGGAAGGATTTTGATAGAAGAAATTCAAAAGAATCGAGTCATGGAATGGTTAGGAATCGTGTCTCCTTGAAGGAAAATGAGTTGGCTTCTAATGTTGCGAGGTCTCAGACAGAGAATGATTGGCCAAAAGTCAAGGAAGACATCGATAACAAGATCAGGGAGTTTTGTAGTTTGTCAACCGAGCGACAGTTTGCCTTCGATTCATCCTTGGACGCAAAGGCAAGATTCTACGTACATGAAGTTGCTGAGAGGTTTGGCCTCGTTCACAAGAGTACGGGCGAAGGAAAAGATCGAAGGATATGTGTAAAGAAAGCATCGTGGAAACAAACTCAAGAGAATGAAGCTGGTGAGTTCTGGACGCCATTGTCATATGTTTGCATATGGGGAAATTTGTATTTCAATGTGCGCATGTGTAATTACTCTCATGGTTTCATTTCATCTTTCAGATCAAATAGTTGAAGGAGAGCGCGGTAATGACGATCATAACGATAATGACGATGGTAACGATAATGACGATCATAACGATAATGACGATGGTAACCATAATGAGGATGGCTATGATGATGATGCAACTGCAACTAGAAATGTTTCTGAGATGGCAATGTGTGAAAATTGCAAAACAGAAATGCCAGAATCAAATCTACAGTTACACGCATTCAGATGCAAGAAGAAAGTAGAAGAGGATGATAATAGAGGGATGCCATCGAAAGCCAGTCAAATCAAGAAGAAAAAGAACAAAAAGAAAATAACAAACATTAATAACGTTGATAAAGAAAATGAAGAAGATTTCGACAAATTGATAGAAGAATTCACAAAGGTTAACTCAGTGTGCTCGCAAAATAAATGCAAAGCTAGTGTACTTACACTAGGTCAACATTGCAAACATTGCAAGAAGATGTATTGCTTGAAACATAGCCAGGCCGAAGTACACGGATGTACAGAGGCTGCTAGGACTGAGGCCAGGGCGAAAGCGAGGCAACAGTACGAGAAATCTTTCAGCAAGCCGTCGGATGAAATCAAGAAGAAACATATCAAACGGAAACTCGATAAAAAATTAACAGAAATGGAGACGGCAAGGACGCGAGCCAAAGAGAAGCAGAAGGAACATAAATAAGCAAGTTTTTTGTGTAATCAGTTGTGATGTCGACCATTGTTAGTCGAATGAACAACTATCGTGATGGCAAATTTTGTTATGTGTACCCCAGCGTTTTCTCTTTCAAATTGAGGCCCAGGATGGTACTGTAAAATATAAATTGGACATCCATGCCATTCTGTTTGTTGTGCTGAGGTGTCCGCTCTGTATGCCGAGGCTTTGTGCAATAATTTTGATGTTTTCTGCATAAAAAGAATGTTTCTTTTTATGGGGTAAGGGGTTTTCCCTTTATAGATTCTCCACTGTATAATATTTTCCCCGAAATCCTCAAATTGCCCCTTTCCCCTCGAATTAACTCATATCCTGGAACTTCAAGAAATGATGAATACAAATTAATGAACTTTTGAAAATGAGTTATTTATATGGCGCTTTTCAACCAATTTTACAAGCCTTATTTAAAGTTTCAAAGAAAGGAGTTGGTATATTGTCAAGTGAGAAAAGAGTGCGTGTTTTTGAAAAGGTGTATAAATATCTACAATCTTATGATTAATATTTGAACTAACTGTGATATAATTTCGTTATATAGGGCTGGGATGGGAGCTCTTTAAACCAGGGATATAGATCGTGCCATATAAGGCAATCATGCATCAACACATCAAATATTCAGCTCATTTAGCCACAATAAACACTTCGCTGCAAAGGTTTCCACAACAACAGGCCTCAATTGTATTCCAAATTCTGTGTTTATATTATACTTGCTTAAGAAATTGTTTCATTATTTAGTATTTTTCTTTTTCAGAATTTGCCAAAGAGACGGTTAACCTGTCGCGGTTTTACACAACTGAATCGACTGCCCCAGCGGACAAAACCCTTATTTTGAAATTGTATCGAATCCGCAGTCATCGTGGCTCAACCACAGACACAGCATATGGTTGTTATAAAACTGAATGCTACTACCAGCACACATTGCCCTAGTGTTGCGGGTGGGACATCATTCGCTTATCCGCATATTCATTCACCTTTATGTGAATGATCTTTATGTATGTTTATTGCTACATATTTTATAACTTAACTGTCTTTTACTGGTGGCCCGTGAGTTTTTGTTTGTGTTTTGTAGCAACAGTGAGCACGCACCTGAATCATTAAACGGCTTTGGAAGTTTTTTGAAGAGATGAAGCTATTACACATGCGCAATTCGATTCTCAAGTGTGAATTCAAATTGCGCATGCGTAATAACCCCATCCTGGGGATGTCAATCAGATTCAAACTTCAACACGCAACAAATGTGGAATTGTCCTTCCATTTTATTTTCTGGCATCGAAGAGTTGGCGCTTCAAGTAAATGGCTGTGTCTTCCCACAGCTCACTGACAGCTTTACTACCCAACCTGCGCAGCTAACCAGTTGAGGTAAATAAGTAGTGGTTAACAAATTTAGTGCGTTGTTGTTAAGTTAAATTTTGAGAGATATAACGAACCATCATCAACGACGACTAAGACATGCGGTTTTCTAAACCTCGGGTAAATTATACTGTGAAGCAGTTTTGGGTAAGAAGATTGATTGATGTTAAACGTTACAGAAAATAAGCCACGTTGCACTTACCTAGCTCCAGGCAACGTTCCTATTAACGTTTCTTGACATTCCTTCGAAAAAATCCTTCAGGACTTTGTCGTAAATTGTAGGACATGTTTTTTTTGAGTATTTGGGACTCCTAAATGCTGTTTCCAAAGGGCTCTTTTTAACCGTGCGTAGTGTGACATGGAGCTTTTTACTTCGTTGTAAACCCGGGACATCAGGGATTCTGTTTGTCGTTGTGTCCAGATTCAATTGTGTTCTTATTTTCGCCAGAAATTTATGTAGACCCACTGAAAATGCTGATGCAAGAAGGTTGTGATGTTTGAGTTTTCATTATCACCTGGAGGCATGGACTCAGTTTGGCGTGTTGAAAACCATCAATATGCCTACAACTTCTGCTGTTACTGGGTGCTTATGTTAAAGCTACATGAAATTAGACTGGCTTTTGTTGATGAATCCAACTGTAGTTAGTTAATGAACTTTTGATGCGGATCCCTTGTGATTTCATCCACATCAGCAGGAACCAGTCCCCCCTTTTGGATTTCTTCATATAGCGTCAAATGGAAATGGAATGGAACTGCAAGGGGCCAACCAATGGGAACCAAGATAATGATAAACAAAGAGAAATCTAACCAATCAGTGCTTCCTTTGAGACCCTTATCATTTCGTGTCTTTTGTTCATCTTAATTAAACGAGCTCGTGGATTGCATGTCTTACAGGCGTGAATAAATTATGATCACGACGATTGCTCAGGCCGCAACGAGCGTTCTGGCAAGTTTTATGCAACATTATTGAGGAATTTAGATTTTTTAAGCCCTGTATTTTTTAGATAAATTGTTTGTTGTTTGCACTGGCTTTTTGTTTGCTTGGATTCGAGTGGGTCATAAGGAGCGCTGTTTCTCTTGTGTTTTTAAAAACAATCGCATAATTCTGACACAATAACATAGTCTCACAAAAATGCGAAGAAAGACACTATATGATGTTAAACTATACATGTCTGTATGACGATGCTGATAACGACTTGTTTACTTGAACTTTGAAGTCACAAAATTCACAAACCGTTTTTGAATTTTCAGCTGCCTGAGAAATGGACATGATGTTGCTGTACAAAGCTATGTTGGTTTGGATTTCTCATTTCATTATCCAAGGTATGACATCACTACATCATTCACATATTCATTAATACAGCGATACAGCGATCCACTTATCTCGTTTTCCAATGAGTGCTATTCTGTCTGTGAAACCGGTCCAATTCTAAAGGACTCTCTCTTCAGTGTGAAGTAAAACTGTTGTATTGTATCCAAATATACCCTCAATTTAATGACCAATGTTGTTTCACAGTTAACGATATAGTTGTTTTATGTAATTGTAATGCAAAGATCTTCCTTGAATTTCCAGAACTTTGAATTGAAGGATCTTCGTTTAGCTTTTGACTTCCTGGGAAGGGTATACATTAATCCCCAAAAATTTTGGACGGTTTAATTTCGGACGTTTAATTTTCGGACAGAAAATTTCGGACCAAATATCCTGTTTTTAGACAATTTCGGACAAAACTTTCGGAAAAAATATATAACCACCCAAAGGACTTTCGGATAATATAGACAGGGAATTTCTTGTAACCATCTAGCAAACTGGGTAACTAAAATTTTTAAAGGGGATTCCATTTCTATGATGTTTAACTGTTAATTTAAGCCGGGGTAACATTCTGAAAATTTTGGGGTTATCACATGATCGATGACGTAATATCACGTGGTAAGTTTATAAAAAACATCCTTATTTGCATAAACCAATTACTCTATCTGAAAGAGCTTGTCATCCTGAGCAAAAAAGTATATTACACCAATATGATTTGACTTCTGACAACGCTGTAAAACCCGTCTGAAACATGTGTGACGTCATCAAAATGGCTGCCATGACGGTTTTCGAAATAGTTGTTTTATACATTTAACCACCAGAGCAACGGAATTTTTAGAATGATAATGGCTTCTTGGGGGTAATTAAATATGCAGAAAAATATGAGGTGGGATATAAACTTGAAATTGGCCTCAATTTCATCTAAACAGGGGGTCATTTGGGTCCAGATCCTTTACGAGATTGTCGATTAATATTTCTGTGAAGACAATATAGATTCGGTTCTTGTGAGTAGTTTGAAGAGCTGAATCGCAAAGTAACTCACATCATACTCTCCAAAATTTCTTGAATGACTCTGTCAGAGTACAGTCCTTTTGCAAAACTCTTAATGGTAGCAAACAAAACATGATGAATGTAAAAAAAACAATAATAGAAATCAAACGTCAAGTTAGTTCAAACCTAGCATGCATTTTTATATGACAGCTAACAGAACCAAGTATTTTCACACTCTCTTGCTATTTCTATCTTGTGTCTGCCTATACAGGGTATTGCAGTCACTAGTCTAAATTATTGCTTGGTCAAAAAACCACATCGGAATCTTGAGGAAATATACTTCACAACCCCTCTTTATATCAAATCCCTCTTCTCGGGCCTCAAACGTTAAATAAATCCCATCTCCCGGGACTTGATAGAGCTGTTACGGTGAGCAAGTAATTACCCGGGGGTGTTTGTTTGAACAGTGGCCATATTTATGAGACATATGCAGTTGCTTTTTTATTTCAGAGTTTAGCAGCAACAATGTTTACAATGCAGTGCACACTCGTGCCGTTCACTCTGCCTATGTTATTGGAGAAGGTTGTCTTGATATGACTGTATGTCACAAAACAGTTTGTCACCTTCAGATGGACGGCACCGTACACGAGCGTGTCGAGAACATATTCAAGGCTGGCATGTTTTTTTCCACGTTCACGTACCCCGGGTTCGTGCACAATGAAAACAAATACTTTAATACGTACGATGGAGATCCGTCATTACTTGTCAGGTGGTTAAATGCGATAACAGAAAACACCGTGATTCTCGGCTGCATTCGAGACGACGGAACCAAAGCAATGGACCAAGCAGCATGGCAAGCATTGGTCTGTATATGGTTTATGTTCACATACATACTTCGTTGTAGAGATATGTATCCCCAATAACTACTAGGAGTGCCTTTTACAAAGGGGTTCAGTCTAACTGTTCTTGGCTTATTTTAGGAATCGATTGGACTTGCCAAACCTTATTCAACTGTGTACAGAACATCCATGGCACTGATTGGGTTCAAGGGCAGTTGGCCTCATGGCATAACAAGATCAAAGACTGATGTTTCCAAACAAATTAGTGTTCGATTAAATTATGGTAAGATAGTTTGTTTGGCATATTACATTGTGGAAGTCTTTCAAAACAACCCCGCAGTTGTTGGGTTGGGGGAGGAAGGGGGCATTTTTTAGTGATTTTTATGATTATTTTTTTTATTTCAGTAATGCCACCCAGACATGTCACGCTTTCATTATCAAATAGCAACGAATTAACCGTCAGTTGGCATGGGGACAGGTGTAAATCCAACGACGTCATTGTCCTTTACAGTGCAACGACTCGGACGTCGCTCACTCATTACAACAAAACGGTCAAGTGTGATAAGCGGTACACTGTTCTGAGTTCCTTGCTTGCCGATAACTTGTACAACGTCAGTGTGCAAATGTCTGAGTCTCGTGAAAATCACACCGCAATACAATCAAATCCCTTATGGTTGATCGTCGGAAATAATGCCATAGGTACGCACACTTATGCCTTGAATTAGCACCTGGGCGCTTATGCTTAGCTTTATTAGTTATCATTTCATTTTGATTTTCTTAGATTTTGACATGTTCCCCTTTTAGGCTGTTCACGTGGTTATTATCAGTTCGTTTTGAAAGTCGATGGCCGAAAGGTTTGCATTCAGTTTGAAATTTGTTCTTTTTTAATTTCCCAGTTGGGTTAATTCTCCAGGAACTTGCAGTATTACAAGTACGAGATCGTTTATTGTATAAGTAATGTACCCAAGAGTAGTTAGCTACGCGTGCGTCTTTGAGGGTGACAATTTCACATCAATTGCCGTGCAATTTTGGCCTAAGCTAGACGTTGCCTTTAGCAAAAGTCAACAGGCGACTCTGTAATGCTGCTTGAACAGAGAAGTAGCTAGGTAACATTTGTTTAATCAATACGAAGAAATTGCATTAAATATCGTCTCTATTCTCTGTTGGCAAACTAGTAGTCACAACTCAGATAGTGACATAAAAATTCGAATATATAATGGCCTAAGCCTAAATTATCTTTTTGGCCTCCCTTTCATATTAGCCTCCTCTTTTCAGAAACATGTGGCATTCATTGTATCTTCATTGTATCGAGCACCATTGCATTTTTGAGCCTTGTCATTTCTTTGTTAAAGTTCAAGCCTGATGCCATGATGGTTTCTTTTAATCTTCATGGTGCTCTCTGAGAGTTGGATAAGTCTGAATGCTTTTGTGAGCAAAGCTCAATATGTTTAACGTACCATGTGCGATTTAATTGTATTCAGCTCGACCTTTAACTTTGTAACCAGGAATCATCATAGAGTGTGCCGTAAATTTCTTTTACATTCATTCTATTCCAGGACACATTTGATTTTGACTCGAATTTATGGGAAGATAACAATAAGATACTGAACGACCAAAGTCAGCACAATGGCTTTGATAGCACCGAATGCAAGACAAGGAATTTCGTACATAAGAGGGCATTAAGGATATGTGCTGTGATGAGAGATCTCTCCAGCAATCGATTGACGTTCTCAGAATTTTCTGTTCCATCCGAGAAGACAATGGATGATTGGCAAAATGGTCCATCATCTCTCACTGGGTCCCTTGCCGCTTGGAACCGGTTAATACCAGATGGTAATGTATAGCTATTTATTTTCAATATAGTTCTTCAAGTTGATTGTAACTACAGTTAACACGTTATCTTCAATTTTACTGTAGCTATAGTTGAATCTTATATGTACGTTAAGTGGAATTTCTCGATATTGTGAACACATCTTTATGTCTTGCTTCACTCCTAATCGCTTTATGTATCCCTTATGTTACCCTTGTTACTCAACTCGAAGACATTTCCTATTCTCTTGACTGTTTGGCTTATCAAGGTTTGATCTTTACTCGTGTGAAAAGATAGTACCATACAATGAAATGGAAAAATTAAGAGCATGTTTTTGTCTGGATTATAGGCTGGATCATTGTCTTGGATTGAGATTTGAGATCATGGACTAGGGATTATTGCATTTGATTGCGAGCTATATATCATGGTTTACTATTTACAGTCTTGGATTATGGATTATAGATTATAGATCACGGTTTACTTTTTAGGAATGCCTTCTCTTCATCAGATGTGCAAGCAGGGGTTTAAGAGGCATTATCAGGACCAGCGATCATCAGCAAAATTTCGATTTGGATTCGCCGCTGATGTGACACAGGATTGCAATTTTTACGAGGTTGTCGGTGGTTACGGCCTACAAGAAGGCTCCACTCGTGTATCAGCCGGTTTTATTGATACCAGTGGAAACACCGCGGTTATAAAAGAGACATTTGGATATATCCTCAGTAAGTGCTCGTGTCTTTTACAATTACAATTTTTTTGACAGAGTAATAGTAAAAGTTTTCTAAATGGCGATTGTCCCTCCGCATATTCCCATTCTTTTCCAGTTCCATATTATCGCGATGCGTTTTGGGGTGGCTGGAATAAGTGGGCAGTTTGCAACAGGGCTTGCGGGACCGGTACAACATTTAGATATAGGCTCTCACACAGTGGTTTTGGAGGAGGTCGAACATTGCCAGCCAAAGATAACCGGACAACGACTTGCAAGATTCAGGATTGCATTCGTAAGTAATGCACTGCTCTATTCTACTTTGCAAGTGGTCTATTGTAACTATAATGGGTGACAAATACGCGACAAAGCATGGGTAACTATACTAAGTACCTGGGACACCTGAAAAATTCGTTCCCTGTGAGCAGATTGCGACCCTCCGTTACCCACAAGCAATGTGGTATTGTGCAACATTCTTTTCATCTCCGTGCCAAATGAAATTTTGCGATATTGAATACAACAATCTATAGAGACAATATTTTTTGGGGGAGGCGGGGGGGTGAACTATGCGTGTAAAACTTGCAAGGATCCCAAGAATCCCAAGTGCAAATTTCAGAAAACCCCATCGGATGCCTGTTGGATCGTCTGATGGGAGGTATCCGGTTCAAATAAATTAGCAATTCAATAAAACGTTCAGTTAACCAAGTTAATCTTATATTTAATGGGAATATATCGAATTTATGACATGCGTGTTAATGCGATTTGACATTGTTTTTGATCCACAGCACCCGCTCCTGAAAATATCAAAGCCACGATGGTTTCTAGCACATCCATGAAAGTCGAGTGGGACGATATTCCGCGCAGTAGCCTTACCAACGAAAAGCTACACTATAAGATCTTGACTAACGGGCCAAATGGACAAAATTGGAACATGACCGCAACTTTCCATGTGTACTACTTCAACAGCCTAAAGCCGTATACGCTGTACTGTTTTCAAGTTTTATTGGTATTGCAGAGCAAGGTTGAAGGCAATATAAGTGATTCCACGTGTGAACGCACAGATGAAAGTGGTAAGACTCCCAAACCTTTAAATCTTTTAGAACCCCATTTACACTGTAAATATCAAATGTAAGCTGTAGTGCAATGTTTGTATATTCGCATACTCATCTTTATCATCTTTATCAGTGTGGAAACATTTGGGTTTGATGCCTTTCGCTAGTTACAGCCTTTCTTTGTGACATCTAATCTATCACGCCACAAAGCGTTGAATGCATCTCCCTGCGCCACAGAAACAGACCTTTGATTAGCGCCCACGGGCGTCTGAACAATTGAAGCATAAAGCGAGAACACTTTTTCTGCTCTCGCGCCAACCTATATCAGTAACAACAACAGCAACAACAATAATGATGATCATAATGATTCTTTTAGTGCCACTGAATCCACCAGCCAACATAGCTGGCTCGAATGTAACAGCATGGTGTTTGCTCATAACATGGAGTCCAATCCCAACCGAACGAGCCCAGGGAATTATCACGAAATACCTCATCAACTATTGGAAACAGAGTGGTGGTAGTGCAGGAACTCTCACAAGAACAACCACATCGAATAGTTCTCTAGAAATCTGCGAACTAGAGCCGTACACTGCCTATTCGTTTAAAATATGTGGATTCACAAGGATTGGAAAAGGTCCCATGTCCATTCCTGTTACTGGGGTTTACACAGATGAATATAGTAAGAAAATTATTCAATGTTTATTTAGTTATCTATTCACTTCACCGTTATTTACTTACTTGCCATTCCTCAATCGAATAATATGTGAGAAAATACGAGATTTTTAAAGGAGGGGTGAGGGGGTATATTACTGTTTTGTTGCCACCCGTTCTTTACCACTATCTTCATTTTTTCTCTTTTTCTACTCCTCGAACAAACGTTTACCACTTCATTTGCTTTATTTTAAGCTGCTTTTCTTTAATCGTTGTTTATATACTATTTTCGTGTATAGCATTTATCAATGCCTTAGCATGCTTTAGTCTGACTTAATAAGTAAGCATCCATCTTTACTTTTCTGCTGTAAATACTATCTACCTGGCAAATTGTTTTCTTTCGCCACCGACTGTTTATGTTTATTCCCACACAGCTGTTTACTTGCTGCATGTTCATTTAATTACCTATTCATTTCTCGTTGGGTTTTATTAGTTCCTTCGGTGGCTCCATCCATTGCCTCAACCGAGCACACCAGTTCCACATCAATGAAAATCAAATGGCAAAATCTAGCTGCGCCGTATTGGCGAGGAGTACTTATATGTACGTTTTATACTATGTTTTGAAAGACATTTACACTGTAACTGGTGCTGCCAGCAATGTCTCGTCTGCATTCACCAACTATCCTGCCACAGAAATTGAACTGACACAGCTCGAGAAGTATAAATTCTATGTCATCTGGATGTGTGCATTCACAATCAAAGGATCTGGTATTGCAAACTCCACTACGAAGGAGCAACGAACTGACCAAGATGGTGAGTCAAACCATTTTACTTTTGGTCAGTTGGGCCTTGGTGGTTGTGCGTTTAGTCTACAATTTCTTGATATCTGCGCAGTATTGGCTTCTTCCGATTTTGCTCTGGCTTACATTTGCCTTTTCAGGTTTCATGTTTGATCGTAATATTTTGAAAACCTGTTGAGACGGTTTATTTGTTTTGATTTTATTTATAAAATGATGCGAGATATGTGTGAAACTGAAGGCATTGCTGGACATCAAGTTTCAAGGCAACAACTTTGGGACACTTATTTTTGCCACATTAATTGATTATTTGTCCTATTTCTCGCTTCTTAGAAATTTAATGAATTTGGAACCGCACTAACTTTTGATACCCCTGATATCTCAGTTCGATTCTTTTTCAGTTCCAAGCAGAGGACCTGATGCTAGAGCCCATAACAGCAGTTCATTCAGCATCATAGCCAATTGGACCGAACTTGAATACGAATACAGACTTGGTATACTGCTTGAGTACAGGGTCTTCTGCACTAATCTGAAGACGAACGTAGAAGTGACAGTGGGTGTTGACGCTGCTAAGCTATCAGCCGAAATAAAGGATCTTCTTCCATTCAAAAATCACAGTGTAGAAGTGGCTGGTGTTACATCGAAAGGTGTGGGAACTCGTGGTACTGCCGTGTACACACTAACAGATGAATACAGTGAGTTTATTGAGTGGACAAATTTAATGCTATTTTAGTTTGCTTACTTCTATTTTTATGTCCATGCACTGCAACCCTTCTTGCTTTAGCATCTTTGGGTTTGTTGTTTTTGTCTGCTTTTCTTTTCTATCCATTGCTTTCTTACGTTTTGCATTTATGTTCTTTGTTTGCATATGCTTCGGTTTTGTCTGCGTCATCTAATATACTTTTCTTTTCTTTGTATTGCTTTCCTATTTTACCTTTTCTTTGCCCTTCCTTCTTATGATTTGTCTTCATATGCTTGCATTTTGGCTTTGATTTTCAGTATTTTTCATTGATCTTGCTCCACATGAAAAACACATTTTGTACTGATGAATTTGATCTATTCTTCCTCGTGCTGTGTAGTGCCAGCTTACCAAATTGGGTTTGAATAATACTGACCACTGAATACTGATCAAGGAATATTTCTTTCCCACACTCGAATCCAACGAATTTGCAAATTATTTTAGCATCTTTGCTTCTACTAATTACATTTCTTTTTCTCGATTTTCTTCAGAGCCTTCGGCCGCTCCACCAAACTTTTTCGGTGTAAACATCAGTTCGTATGCCCTGAGATTGAACTGGTCTCTCATACCAAGCGACCACCGGCTTGGAATAATACGTGGCTACACGATAATGTACAAGAACACGTCTTCAGAAGACGACCACTGGAACACCACCGTCGTACACAGCGGACACCTACGTCATGCAGAGATACACAACTTGACGGCGTACACATTCTATTCACTTAAAATCGCCGGCTTCACAAAAATGGGCGACGGAACATTCAGTGATGAAATTGTTGTCAGAACAGACGAGGACGGTAAGTCTTGTGCCATTTTTGATGTAGTTCAAGTGACCAACTGTTTAGTTTATTTTACCAGGAATGATTCTTCAAAGCTGACTGAGTCTTCTTCAGATTGCAACGTTCATTGCATTTTTATTTAATCTTCTAGGATCTCTTGTGGCTTGTAATCTTTTCAATTGTTTGTAATAATTTTTTGAAATAGGAGGCGCCTATTCAATATTTTATTGGAGCAGGGAAGCCTTTATAAAATTTGACTTAATGACACCAACGGGCGTTTACTCTTTACGCCAATGGAAGCATTGCTAACAATGTCTAGCTGCCATTGATTTGACAGTTGCTTATTGACTCTGCTTTTTTCACAGCACCATATGAGCCACCGCGATCTTTGAAAGCCTCCGAAATCAATGCGTTTAATGCCATCATAAACTGGAGTCCCCCCCACTCTTCTGCAGTTAGAGGCATCATTCGCGGATACAAGATAATGTACACAGCAGTTTATTCGCCGCTAGATTCACAAGCCACTTGCTGATTACGAGTAATAATAGACGCCGGAGGTCTCTTATTTCCAAGCCTCTGGACCTAAATCAGTATGTTATACTTGATATTTTGTATATTTTTTGTCTTTAATTGTTACTGTAGCATTATAGGGTATTGATTATAGACTTTAGTGGGTCAAAGTAACATCTTAAAATCTAACATCTTGTGGAAATAATTCCCGAATTCTCCCGTTTTCCATAAAATTCCCAAATTTAACGAATAAGAGTATCAATAAAAGGCATTCAATTTTCCCAGCTTAAAGGGTAATTTTTAGTAAATACACCCCTGGGTTTCATTTGTACTAACCCCTTCCCCTCTTCAAGCAATTTTCAAAACCTTCGTTCTCCCCTTACACCACCATATACGTTAATCGTTGTAGCATTAAGCATCACATATGCCCTTTATACCCCTTATACCCCCGTTTGCGTGCTACCCCATGATTATTAACGATAGCTTTATCTCTCTTCGTGGTTTTAGGTACAATGTTACGGTCAGTAGCAGCCAGTTTCATTTAGATATCCGGGATCTGCAAGGTGCAACAAACTACAGTGTCGAAATATTGGCATTTACCATTCGTGAAGGTGTAGTCAGTGCACCACTCTATATCTATACAAAAGAAAATAGTAAGTTAATATATAATGTTATAATACATCCTATCCTTTATTCTTTCGAATATCCTAGATTTTATATTTCATCATGTATCAATTTTGCCCTATCCCATTCTATTTTATGACATGCTGTTCCATTTTACTAACATTATGCCAATGCTATACTGTATACTGTACAATGTTATTTTATGCTATAACTAATGATGGTATACAATACTATGCTATGTTATTGTATGCCATGGTATGCAAAACTATGTTATGTTATACTATGCTATTATATAATGGCATATGCTATACTGTACTTTGCTATACTATGCTATACTATGCTATACTATGCAATTTATGTTAAAAATTGCATTTACATAAACTGTATAATCAATGATTTACCTGAATTTTAGTTCCAGCAATGGCCCAATAAATGTTACAGCTCACAACGCGACTTATACAAGCCTGATGGTGAGATGGAAGCACATTTTTCCCAGCATATGCGCATGGAAACATTGAAGGATTTCTCGTCTACTACCAGCTGGGCAATCACAGCGAAGCAACTGCTCACAAGGAGTCGCAAATTGCACGAAGAACATTCCTTGAAGTTACACATCTTCATATTTTTGCACTGTACACAATACAGGTTGCTGCGTACACGAAAGTTGGCATTGGCATCAAAAGTAAACCTGTTTATGCAAAAACGGATGAATGGGGTAAGTTCCCACTGGCATTTGCGGTTTCAAACTGTCTTACCTCGACTTTCGCAATTTTTAACTCTGTACCTATTTCATATAGTTCTCTCGTAGCTTTATGCAGATGTAGACAAGACACTTACTTATAGCTTCAGTTCTTCACAGA